>JBBPBT010000938.1:4253170-4274275 GCA_037974875.1 Cicer bijugum | reverse complement strand
TTTTTTGTACAAACAAGGATAATATTGTTGAAATTTTAAAACATAAAATATCAAATTGTCACTTAAAATTAAAATAAATGACCAACTCGGGAAAAAAAAAAGATAAAGGACTAAAACGTTACCTAAAATTAAGTTAAGGGACCACAAATATTATTTAGCCTATTAACTATATTGTTAAAGTTAATAGAATTAATATATGTGTGTTGAATATATTTGAAACTAAATTATCTATAATGCTTAAATCAACTGACAAATAACAAGATTATTAAATTGAATACCATGTTTCGAGTTAAAATTTTGAACCTTGATGTTGCTTGCGAATATTTTTACTATCTAATGTATAAATAAATAAATAATTAGTGATTTTTTTGAAGCATAAAATGAAAATTAACTTAATAATAATAAATAAATAAATAAAATAGAAGATTAATAAATTTTAATTTATTGAAGTGAAAATATTTTAAATATGACTTGGTATAAATTTATTATTAATAAAGATCAATATGTATGTTATTTTATAAACCCTAATTTACAAATATAAAATAACATACAAATTAATCTTTATTAATAATAAACTTATACCAAGTTATATTTAAAATATTTTCACTTTAATAAATTAAAATTTATTAATCTTCTATTTTATTTATTTATTATTAATTAGTGAATGGGTAATACTATTATAATACTTTATAAGTTTGAAAAATAAAGCAAAACACTTAAAAAAATACAAAAAAACAAAACTAAAATTTGTTAAACCAAATTTATGAATCCTAAAATAGAAAGTAGAAATACAAACTCAAAAAGAGAAGAAGAATAACGAAGTCACAAAATTGAAGAACAAGAACGGCACTAAAAGAGTCTTAATCGTGAATTCTACTAGACTCGTCTCTTTCTTGCGATTATTATCATCTCATTCTCGTTTCATTGTGTTCTTTGTAATGGATTTAAGAGAAAAAATCATAAAAATTACGAAACTCAATTGCGATTGAACTCTAATAAATCTGTATGATTCAACACTTTCTTCATAGACAAAAGATGATGAAAAATATATTTCTAAAGAAGTGATTTTTGTGATTTGTCATATGTGTTCGTGTTTTACTAAGGATGTTTTAAGTTCTTTAAAAAAAACAAATCATTTTAAAAAAAAAAATAATAATAAATTATTAGTTAAAGTAGTAATTTATTAAAATATTATGTGATTGTTACTTTCTATATTTATGGAATGCTTCAATTCTATGCAAAGGGCTTTTTTTAATTGACAAAAGATTTTTTTTTTATAATAATAATGTTTTTAGGCCAAACTACAAATGAACAAAACAATTAAAATAAATGTCAGCATTTAGTTTCTTTTTTATAAACATGAAGAAAAAAAAATGTCAATCTCACATTTTAAGGTCATTGATGTGGAAAAAAAATTACAAGGGTAGATTGAATCACATCCCTTCGCTATCGTCTAATGTTATAATTTATAAACGTCGGCAATTAGTTTTTTGTTTATAAATATGAGAAAAAAAATATATCAATCTCACATTCTAAAGTGATTGATGTGAAAAATAAAATAAAATTATAAGGGTGGATTGAATCACACCCCTTCATTGTCGTGTAATGTTATAATTTATAAAAAGTATTGTATAATAATTGATAAGACTCTCAAAAAGTAAGACAAGGGTTGTCTCTTTCATTTTGCAATGCAAATAAATTTAAAATGATAGATCCTCTAAGCCAAGAAAAATGTTCATTTATTCATCAAAATAAAATGTTCCCTTGACATAATGGAAGTATGTATTAGTGGTGTCACTTTTGTAATTTTTTACTTGTAACATGAAAGCTACCACAATATAATTATGCTCTTGTTCAATGTAATGTGCTAAGTAAAGACCATTAATTAGGTGAAGAAGTGTCAAATGTATATACAATAGAAAGATGTTTGAAAGTCTTTTAAAACTCCAACAATAATCGTTGAAAATGATGAAAAATTTAATGGAATTAATAATGACATTTAATGAGAGTTAGTGTTATTATGAATTAAAAAAATGAGAAGTCTCGTAACATTCATTAATATGATTTATAAGGTGGAGGTAATGGACTTGGAGTGGACCCCAAGGGGCACCCCAATTTTGTGAAGGAGGGAGAACGCAAGCAAATTGATTACCACACGCGCCGCCGCTGTCCGACTCGGCTCGACTATGTGGTGTATTAATTTTTAGCATATGAAAATTAACTATTTATTTTAATTAATTAAATACTTGCGTTTTGTCTCAATTTGATACGTTAATTACGTAACTGCCCCAAGAGTCACAGTCAAACACGTTTTTTTGGCAGATCCTATTTCTGAGCGCACATTTTGTGGTCATATCTTGGATCACATTCTGATAGATCCCCTGATTCTCTCAGATCCAGTTGCAGATTTCCTCTATAAATAGAGGGTTCTCCTCAATTGAAAAAGTACACCAAAAGCTCTTCGTATCTAAGGTTTTTCTCTCTTTTCCCCCTTCTTACTTTTTCTTCTATTTCTTACGAGTGGTTTTAGTGTCATATTACGAGTGTCAGTTATTCTACTTCCATACAAACGGTGTAACCGAGTATTTGAGCTGTTTTATTATGGAGGCTTCATGGTTAATAGTCTGTCTTGCACAATTTGGACAGTGCCTTGAAATGTCTTAAAGAGAGCGAGGTGACCTAGTCCGCGACTCAACCCAGTAATATTTTTTCGGCGGCATCGTTATTTTTCAAAATAAAGTATTTTTTAAAACTTCTGAAACAAGAATGATCAACGTCACCCTATTTAAATTAGAACTCATAACCTTCTACATCCTATTAGACTCAAACAAAGAGAAATGAATTTGGAATTGACTTCGACAATTTAGTAGACTTAATAATGGGAACGCTAGGTTTGTCTACCTTTGATAGTGCTATGAGGCGCCAATGCAAAATCTATAAGAATCTTTGAAAATTATTATTAGTGCTTTGTTCAACACATATCACGCACAAATATCTCTAGTACAAGGAGAGGGACCAAAGGTGAACCTTTATGCACCTCATCTCTCTATGTATATATTCCTTGTTCCACCATCTTATATCAACATTTCTCCAATGTGCTCGTACTCTAGATTTTCCTGCCAAACATAACACTTGTACAAAAATTTTAGGTGGACAACGTCTTAAAATCGTAGTACTGACAAAATTTGTATAACTCATATAATCACATTAAAAACAATTTATAAAAAATTAATGCCTAAGTGATAAACTTTATCCGCCTCAATGTTTTTAAAAAATCATATTATTTTAAAAATATCCATTCTGACATACAACAAACTATATTTTTGTTTTGAAATAAATGTTCGAATGAAAAAAATAGTTAAAAAACATGTACTTGCAAAGTATTTTTGATGGGTGGTAAAATTAGTTTATCTCCTAATATAAAATGACTTAAGCTATGCAATCAACTAAACACAATGCGTTTATTCAACCATGTATAAGTAGACCAACAAAGCAACAAACTAATTCATGAAAAATATTGGATTATTAGTGACCTAAACCGGTCTTTTTCACTCATATCATCACTCAATGAGTGCAAGTTGTAGAGGACGCCACAATAAAATTGTATGTGTGTCACACAACTTCTACATTATTGTAGTTATCTGATTTTGTCTTTTTTGGTTAAAAATAAATCAAAAAAAAAATATATATTTTAAAAAGGAAATAAAAATAATTACAATAAATATTTTCATTATGTCTAGTCAGAGTTTTAAAACCAAATCAAATTACAAACCAAGAATAAAGTCAAATTAAATTACAATAAAAATTAAATCAAATCAAGCCAACTGTTTCTAGTTTTGCCTGTGTTTTGTTCTCTATTGTTGCTTTTGTTTACCGCTAAACCTTGCTATATTGATGATGATTGTCATTGTACACACTATGCAAAAGACAAATTTTTTAGTTTAAAAAAAAAAACTAAAAGACAAATAAAAGCTCAGCAATGAACAAATCAGAACAAATAATCTAAAATTATGAAGGCATCAAAGGTGCAGAAAAATGCAGATGATGAGCAAAGAGAACGAAACATCAAACAGGACATTGATGGAGAAGGACCAAGGCAGACCCGAAAACAACTAAACATATAAAATCACTATAAATACACCCTATCAAATTTCAAATCAAGGAGGGGATCTGAAAAAAAAAAAAAAACCTACTGATATTAAAAAAAATCACATCTAAATAAGAGAGTTTTAGTTTTTTTCGAAAAGAGAAGTAAGAAAAAGAGAAAAAAATTTAGAAAATGAGAGATTCTGAAATAGAAAACAAGAGACAAAAAATATTACCATCATTCTAACTTTCATCGGATACCACTCTCAATCACCATCAACCGTTACACCCTGCCATCTCCTTCTTCACCACTATATACAAATTTGTGTCTCTCAAGTTAGTGTTTGTTCTTCATCTCTTTTAATATAGTGTTTCATTTGTTTTGTAGTTTGTTTGGTGAAACTTTAGTTTCATTGCTCAATATTTTTTTTTTCATTTGCTTTGCTGTCTTTTATTTAAATGAGGTTATTATTAAAAAATTCAAATGATATGTTGGAAGTTGGAATTTGTCTAGAAAAGTGAATCCCGTAAAAGCAACCAGCTTGCATTTGCTTTTGATCTGTTTGTGCATGGATGAATAGACATAGGTATAGGTATGGCACAATGTATTTCTACTTTGCATTTAAATCCTTAAGTTTTTATTCTTTTGTTATCTTTAATTCTTATTTTTATTTTTAGTTTGTTTGCAAAAAAATATTGCTAAACTTAAAATAAGATAAATCTTGTTTGAAGTTATTATAATATGAGTTACACTTAATAATTTTATTTTTTATTTATTTTTATACATTAATAATTACTAAAAATTAACTAGATGTATTTTTTTTTAGTTATTAGGACACAAGTTGCGACAACTTATCGGTTCTAAATCTCAACTTATAAATTAATAAATTAATATCTATAAATAAATTAAAAAATAAAAATAATTAGAGTAGAAGTATATAATTTACACAACTTGATAATTATAAAATTTATTTTTTTTAAATAAATAAATATAAAATTAAAATTTTTAAATTTGATTATTTAGACGTAGTTTTTATTTTTTTATTTTTGAGTTGATAAATACAAGTTATACTACATGGTGATTTTGAAACTCAATTTAAAAATTGAGAATAATAAAATATTTGTTTAGAGAATTAAATTAGATGTCACATCTTCTTTATTCATTGAGTTTTGGAACACAAGTTGTACTATTTGATCGTCTTAAAACTTATATTTTAAAATACTTATTCAAATCAAATTCTTTTATTTTTTTCCTTTTCGTCGAAACTTTTTTTATCGCAAAATAAGTTTTCTTTAAAAAACAATCAATACGTCCACATTTTTTTAAACCAAAAACTATGTAACTTTGATTTCTCCAGTGAGAGATACGTAGAAGCCAGATCACATTCTAAGCACATAAATAAAAATTTCTTTTTTTGGTCCTTTATTTGTTAAGTACATATTTATTTCAAAATCAGATTTTAAATATAATAATAATTGTTATTCATATTTAATAATAAAGAAAAATAAATATACTTAAGTTAATATTAATTTTGCACAATTAATTATACGTAACCGTATTTTAACGGATGTCGTAGGGTGCTAGTACTTTTCTACGCGACTCCCGAACTCAAAATTTAATTTCAAAGACCATTTTTTTTTTACTATTTTAAGATTTTCCAATATTTTTTTTCTATTTTAAAATAAATTTTGATGACAACTTAATTAAATTTGATAAAAACTTAAAATTTTAGACAGCAACAATTATCTACTCCAACAAAGTTACCTATTTCATAAGTCGAACTCAACTTAAAGGAATACATTAGATGATGAATGACGTGCCTTGAATTATTACTCATATAATAACTATAATAGTGATATGTCCATATACATAAACAAATGAAATTATTATTTAAAAAAAAACAGTGTTAAGAAAAACTTGGGTTAGATTTTTCATAACTTTTTCTTATTGTAAAATTATATCTCTCTGAAAATTTGGTGGGCGTGAGAGTGTGATTTATTAAAAAAATTAAAATAAAGTAAAAAAATTAAATAGTAAAAATATAAAATAGTAAAAAATAAATGACAACATTGATATTTTGATATATTGTGGTATAGGGATTTAACTCAAGGAGTAGGAGGGGATTATCTCAATTTAGACGAGGAATTTCTATTAGAAGACTATGGTTTCTTATAAACTTTAACTATTATTTGACAAATGTTTAATGGTTATAGACGTCGTCTTTTATATATATATTAATAAATATTTTTTATTTTTATAATTTATATAATAACTTAAATGAGATTAATTTGATATTAAATTGATATAATTAAATACATACAAAATAAAAATGGACTATTTTTTTTTTTTGAAGAGGAGTCGTTAAACTTTGTATTGACTCTCAACATATTACATTTTTTAAAAATAACTAAATATATTTTTTGTTCCACTTTTCTCAGTTTTCTGGAATTTATCTAAAGGTAGTTTAATTTAGAAATCCATTTAATTTGTAAAGAAAAAAATATCAATTTATAAGATTATCTGTGACAACTTTATTTTCCATCTCCCCCTTCATCGAGCTTGGAACCCTATACTACACACACAGAAAATCATAACCACAGAGATAAACATGTCTGGTGGCCCTATTTCTCAGGATTGGGAACCCGTCGTCATCCGCAAGAAAGCTCCCAACGCTGCCGCCAAGAAGGACGAGAAAGCCGTCAACGCCGCTCGCCGTGCCGGCGCCGATATCGATACCGTCAAGAAACGTTCGTTCCTGTTCCAAAAATTAAACAATCGGTTTTTTATTTCTCGTTTTTGTTTCTTTGTAATTTTGCCAAACTAAAATTGCTTTTGAATTTGGATAATAGGGAAAAGGTGTATAAATTGATTAATTAATTAATTAATTAATTAAATAATGTTTTAAAACTCTCGGATCTGAACGGCTTGTAATTTGATTGGCGTAGCTGACTATGATGATTTGGTGTTGAGGCGGCAGATTTATGTAATTTGCAAATTAAATCTTTTAAAGGGTTAGATAAAAAAAACAAATTGGTCTTTATAACTGTTTAGTTTGAGGGTACTTAAAACAATAGCTAATTTATAATATTTTGATTATGGTTGTGTGTGTTTATATGATTTTTGATTTGGCTAATTTGGACTTTTGACGGGGATTGTTCTATTGTTGTCTATACAGATAATGCTGGAACAAACAAAGCTGCCTCTAGTAGCACTTCATTGAACACTAAAAGGCTGGATGATGATACGGAGAATCTTGCTCGTGAGTATTGCACATATTGATACACTATTTTGTTGTTTATGTTTTTTAACCATTGAAAGAATCGCACTGGATGCACTTTTGATTAAGCACTTATATGGGGAGAATGGTGAGGTTAGTTATCTAGACAATGTTGTCCTCTAGCTTTAGTAGTTTCGTCAAACAGAAAATTGTGTGTGAAGCATGTGGTTTGGTAGTTATGTTTTTGTTTACTAATTTTTGCTACTGGACTGAATAGTAGTTCTATACTAGAGCATGTAAGTTGAATTGAAGCATATGCATTGAACTTCAGGTACTGCTAATTTTTGGAATATTTTAACGCAAGTGTCTAAAAGTGTTGGTAGATATTTTGAATCGTTATAACTTATAATTGGTTGGAAATTCATATTGTTTTCGTAGTATTTTTTGTTTTCTTGTTTGATTTTACCACTCAAATTTAAGTTATACAGGCAAGCTTGATTTTTAGTCCTAGTACACCTCAATAAATGCTGGCATAGTTTGGACATGGGAGTGTGAATTGTGAACTTGGTCCACTGTCCTCCTATAGGAATCGATGCACATAACTCCATCACGCAGAACCAAAATATTTGTTTTTCTCCTGCCAAGTCATTATCTGATTCTGATGCAGTTTCTAAGTTGAATTAATGTGTTAGAGCAAGTCAGAGTTTGGGCCAGCCGACCAAGTTCTGGATCATGCAGAAAAATTTTCTGCATGATATAGAGCAAGTATACCTAAAATATGGCTTGTGTCCTCTTGGAGAAATGTGAAAATTACAGGACCGAATCAATATTATAGCAGTTGTACGTAATGACAGTCATGTAGCAGCTATGCAATAGGATAGTAGATAATTAGGAGCTTAGGACAGTTATTTAGCATTTTGTTGATCGATTTTTGGGAAGTTATAGGGGATTTGAATAGTTTCTGAACTCTCAATTTTTCTTTTGTGCAACATCGAGAACTATTTTCTCAAAGGAGGACCTTGGCTCTAAGGGCTTGTAGGGAAGTCCATCTACCAGGTTTATATGTTGTGAGTTGTGTATGGAATTCAATAATGTTTCAATTATAAACCTCATCGCTTTATAGAATTTTGAATTCATATGTGCCTCTTTGTATGATCTCTCTCTCTCTCTGTGGTTAGAATGTGTGAAATGACAGATATTAGCTGTTGCCTCATTCATCTCTTGGATAATCAACTCAAGATTGATTTTACTTAAATCTAGTCTTGATTCTTTCACTTCTTATGTTTTCTCTTGATACTCTCTGTAATTTATATTTATTAGGTTGTTTATCTTTTACTTTGCTTGATGAGATGTTGAGCTGCCCGAGTCTCAAGATCATTAATTCAAGGTTTTGATCAAAATTTTCTCTTGGCTTCATGAGCATAAAACATGGTTGAACCTGATGTCCCCTTACTTTTTTTTCCTTTATTGATTGTGCACACTTTGGGTTCATGTAATGTTAATAGCATATCCTGCTTAATAAATATAGGAAGTATGGCCACCGTTATTTGTGATCCTGCCTTGTTGCACATATGATGTGGCTGAAATTTTTGTATGCAGATGACCGTGTACCAACTGAACTGAAGAAGGCTATAATGCAAGCTAGGATGGACAAGAATCTTACTCAGGCTCAGCTTGCTCAAGTATTCTCTCCCCTCAATATCAGTCTCAATCTGTTTATTATTAGTTAGACATTATCAATGACGAGCATGGTTACTTGCAGATAATCAATGAGAAGCCTCAAGTGATCCAAGAATACGAGTCGGGGAAAGCCATTCCAAACCAGCAGATAATTGGCAAGTTGGAGAGAGCCCTTGGAGCTAAACTGCGTGGCAAGAAATGAGGAATCTAAATTCATGGTTGTGCACTAGGTTTGCATGCCACTGTTGAGGCGTTACCGTGTTTGTGTATGCTCACTAATTGTCTATATATAAGACAGATAAATGGTTCTGAGCATCCTTGGTTTTCACCTGTTCGAATATGTTAAGTTGCATTTTCAGCACAAACCCTGTTTCTGGTGATTGTAAGGTATGATTGGTGTGATATTTCTAACTTATTACTACTTCGATTTGCAGACTAGGCTCTACCTATAGTTTTAACTTTTAACGCTCCATTTGTCAAAGACAAAGCTTTAACACTCCATGAACAACCTCCGCCGTTTAGTGGCTGTTGGAGGAAATGATTTGGCGGTGGAGATGACAAAAGCATATTGTTATCTGAATCTATCATTTTAAACTTTTATTACTTGTTCAAGACCATTTTACTCCTTTTGCAAGTTTCAGTTTTTTTTCTTCTCTTTCTTTCAACTAAACAAAACATGAACTAAATACGTATCTTTAGAATTATTCCTTAGTCACACTTTGTTATTAAATTTATATTTATGTAAATTAGCAAAGGCAAGGAAGAATCATAGTAATGTCAAACTTGTGTGGATGAGTGCAACTTTGAAATGTAAATCCATCATTTTTCCCACTTGAAACGACATAAATGTTGGTTTATTAAAGAGCAAAAGCCCAAGTGTTGTTTATGAGAAAAAAATGGGTCATGGATTTTTTTTCCTTCATATATAAATTAATTCTTCTAACATAAAAGGTAATATAAAGTCTTATATTTTATACATAAATTATTTTTGATAAATTCTTTTAAATTGTCTCATAAGGGTTTATGTCGGTGAGTAAATTCAAATAAGATAATTTAAATACAATTATAAAAAGGAAAATGTTGGAAGTTACGAAGTCAGTATATAAAAACTCATGAAATATATTAATATCACCTTTATTTTACCCGTGTCTATTATTTATTTTGTACTTGACTACATTACCTATGTTTAATTAGTTTGTTGCATGTTTATCAAACTTTGTGAATCAATGTGTACTCAATAGCATAAATAAAATGAAGTTCAACTTGTTTCCTTTCAAACTTAAAGAGTCCACTTTGTTTCGTTTTCTAGCACCTATTATTTTCCCATTTTTTAGGGTTTTCTTATAATTATCTCTTTTTTCCACTTCCACACATGTTATTCCTTCAAAAGGTGATTCATGTAAGGGAAATTGCTAAATGCATGGAAAAAATCATTAGAGTCTGGGCACTGAATTCAATAGAAAAAATGGTGCATAATATTTTTAGGACTTTTAATTTCGTTCTTAAGAATATAAATATTTCAATTGAGAGCACCTTACAAAATTATTTATTGTGTTTTTTATGATGTGCACTTTCTTGATACATAGGAGTGGTATTTGTCTGACATTCAGTTTATGTTTGGTTCCACTTTTGGAGCATGGAAAATTGATTCAAATTCAAAGTTAGAATTGGTAACTTTGTCTCTAGAATTGATTTTTAAGTTTGAATTTTATCACTCAACGAATTTTCGTACGAATATATCTAAACATAAATTAATTTCTCTTCAACCTACTTTAGCCAAAATCAATTTTACGGAATCAATTCATTCAAAATCAATTTTTTCAAGCACATAACCAAACACGCACTAAGAAGAATGGCTCATAGGACATTCTTTGGGTTTGGGTGCAAAGAGTATAGAACCCTTACCAGATACCATAAATTGTCTGTGATAAGCTCTATTCAAACATGTGAGAACAGGACACTGATATAGCAAGATAGAAGACAGATATTTAGAGAAAAGGGTGTAAAATATCATTAACTATTTGTTGAAATAGAGTAGTTAACAAACAACACAAAGCACAATACAATATTATACATGATATATGGTATAGCATGGTAACACAAATTATTTGCATATAAGCATAGACAGAGTCAATCTTGCTCAGGCACAGGCAAGTCCTCCTCAGCTGGTTGATCAACCCATTCTCCATCCTCTCTACGCACAAAACCTTTATTCTTCTCCACCCACCACGATCCAGGCACGTGACACTCCTCCTTCAAAAAATCACAAGACTTATTCACCAAAGCCAAACTCCTCTTCACCTTCAGCTCAAACACACCACCACTCCCATTCCACCCTGCCACAATATGCAACATAGCCTGCAAATTATGCCAATCACCTGGAGTCTTTGAATCCTTCAAACTCGGCGATTTCCTCGTATCGATCTCTAACTCCACCCCTGTATATTCATACCCTAATAACTTCCCTGGATAATGTGGTATAAGATCAATCACATTCCTCACATGTAAAACCTTCAAATTTTGAAACTTTTTGAACCTCTCATTGAATGCTTTGTTTCCAACTTGTGGCGACCCAAATACAAAAGCAGTAACGGGAATGTCTGTTACACCGTTTTCAACCAAATCAAAAGCACACACAATTGATAAACTTGCACCTAGACTATGTCCCACTAGTACCACACTTGGATTCTCGTCCTTGTAAAGGGTTATCAAACTTTTTATGTTGTTAAGAACCTGTGTTCTGACGCTTGTTTTTGTGAATGGGGATTTTGGGTCGTCTGAGGTGTAGATTGTTAGCCAACCCTTCATTACTTTCGGCATATTCTTATCATCCTCATCATCACTGCTGCTACTAGTGTCCCCTGTTATATTTATTTAAAAATTAGTTGATGTAAATGTAATATTCTGCAACATATTAGTGTATAGAAAATTGAGTACCATTTTTGTTGTTTGATAAGTTGAACTCACGGAGAGTTTTAGCACTCAACAATCCAGAAGCAGACTCAGGAGCAGCACCAAATACGTTAATCCATTCATAGTCTCTAGTGGTACCACGCCACACCACATATATTTCACGCCGACCCAATTCTTTTGTCCTTTCATCAGAACTAACAGCGATGTAACCGATCCAGTTAGATTCACGGTCCCATGACTCACGTGATCGTGACCGAAGAATAAAGGCTTCGGGAACAGAGACACGTGCTGTAGCATAAAGGAAAGTAACAACAGTGTAGTGTGTTGGATTTTCAAGCATGACTTTGTGGAAGAATGATGTTTTTCCGTAACGGCTTGAACCACAGTAGATAGAGGTTTGGTCGTTGTTGAAGGCGTCGTAGGTTGTTTGTATGAAGTCGCCGCAACGGAGTATGAGGTTGCGAAGGTGAATGTTTGGTGGGTTTAATAAACCTTCCCAGTTGTTGGTTCCTAAGAGTTGGTTCCATGTGGGTTCGGTGGTTGTTGTTGCTGTTGCTGTTGTTGTTTTTGTGGATTTGGCCATGGAAAAGAGAGTGAGAGTGAGAGTGAGTGGTGTGCTTTGAAGTGGATATGAATTTTTGTGAGGATTCGATAAGGGAAGGTGTGAGTTTGTGGTGGGAAGAGAAAGAATCCAAGAGAGTTGAGTTGTAAAAGTCTTTGTTATCTTTTCTTGTGGATGGAAAAGGAAAAGCACTGTTATGGTTGACCCACCAACTAGCAGACCATTGCTCTGTTAATGTCTTGTTTTGCCCATTTGAGATTGTTTATTTATTTTAATTTCATTCACGTGTTATTCTTTTTTCAAATCATTTTTGAATAGAGACAGTTCGTAGCAAATTGTTTTATTATACTCTATAGAAAAATGTTATCATGTTGGGGGAAGGGTACTTCAAATTATGGGTCCCCCTAATTGAAATAGTTATCCACTCAATAAAGATATTTGAACACCTTCAATGTAAATATTTCACATAGTATTAGATTGAGACGTAGTAAAAAGAGAGTAACATCGAAGAGATTCTTCCCCCAGCCAAAGCATAGCACACAATAATAAATAAGGCGCACGTGTGGGTGGAGGCAAGGTGGTAGATGGTAGTTTACAATCAGATAATGAAGAAGGTGGTGGCTACATAAACTGAATCCAGAGAGAGGGTGGGAAAAAATGATACAGGCGTTATTTGGTCCCCTACTGAACCATGGCTCAACTTATACACCACCCTTATAATACGCCACATAAATATATCTCACTATAAATCATTACAATTAATCTATCAATCGTTGTTGAAATAGATGGTTGGATTTTTCGGCTACTCCCACTTTGATTGATTAGGATTCAGATTTAAAATTTCGTAATTGGTTATACATAAATTTCATCTAAATCTTCCATGAATTCTTAATCTTGTATGTGTTGTGCCTCTACTTTTTTATATACAAAATTATTCAGATATTTATTACAAATTTCTTTAGGCAATTTATTACCAGATTATTAAATAAATTAATATTTCAATTTTAAATTCAATTTACATATACTTAAAAAAATAATAATTCTTGGTCATTTTTATAGCTCAAAATCACGTGATAAATTGTTTTTTTATTTCATTTTATTTAAATTTAATTTTTCTTTTATGTTTAGCTTATGATTTCGTTTTTTTAGTATAAAATTATTTTATTTACTCTGTTTATGCTTTAATTTCTCATTTTATTTATATTGTTCATTTCATTCCTATTGATTTATTAATTTTAAATTAATATTAATTCAACTAATAATTTTCTATCCGTCAACTATATAAATACATAGATATGAATATTTAGAACATTTTAATTTATTTACATTAACAAACATTTTGTTATCTCATGTTATTAACTGTAACATGTATTTTTCGGTTTATATATTATTATTAACACCCATATGAACGAACATTTTGTAAAAAATATTTGTCAAATTATAATTATTTATTTTTATGAAAAAAGTTGCAACACATTTATCCCAAGAAAAAGAAAACGGACTGTGGTCTGATTGTCCGTGGAGAAGAGGAAGGAAGAAGGAGGAAGCAAAGCAGAGTAGTATAATCCACCTCTCTCTCTCTCTCTCTCTCTCTCTCTCTCTCTAATCTCAATTTCATCCGATTCTGCTTTCTCATTTTCTGAAACCCACTTCTGATCCGTTTCCTCTCAACTCCTCATTCGAAGCATTACGCGATTTGTTCCCCAACGAATGAAATTTCATCGCAGTTCAACTCTCCCTCACATGTTGGTGCTGCTGGGTTAGCGTTCAAAGCAAGTCACGTGGTTTGTTCACTTCTTCTGAACCACAAAAAGGAAAACTTATAAATGGCTTCGATCGATGTTATCAAATCTTGCATCGATTCCATTAGACAGGTATCCAAATGCTACAACCCGCGATTCAATATTCTATTTTGTTTTACTATTATTATGCTTGTTTATGCTTTCACACAATTCATTCATTGCGCATTCAAATTCAACAATTTGACACTTCGATGCAAAATTCAGAATCACTTGGATATAGTTATGTTGTTCTCATATCAATGGAAAAGTAGCTGTACGGATTTTGGGTCAATGCTTCTACGTTAGTTCCCCCCTCAACCAAGATTATAAACTTAGCGGTCTGTTTGGGAGGGGATGACTTGTTTTTCTTTTAGAAATTAAGCAAATTATAAAATCTTATAAGAATGATTGAGATGTTATAATGATCATAAATCATGTTACTTTTTTAAATAACTCAAATATATATTAAAATATAGACTTAACCCTCCACTCCAAAACCCTCCTAAATCCCCCTCCGAATCAGACCCAAAACCCTCCTAAATTCCCCTCCCAATCAGACCCGAAGGAACCATTTTTTGTATGAAGAACCATGCGTGACTTATGTTTAGAGCTGAAAAAGGTGCTATTTAATGTGGTTTAAGAAGTTATGTTTGCCTTAGAGTTGTGATGCAATGTGAATTGGAGAGCTGTGTTTGTGAACCCTCCTCCGTCAGTGAGAATTTTCATAATAAAAAGGCAATAAGCCGTTGTAGAACCTATTTTATGTTTTAAGTTTTAACTTTTTAAGAGGTGATAATGGTTAAGTTTGTATAACTCCAGGGAAGATAGAACCTAGATGACTAGAATGCATTACTGTTATGCTCATTTACATTTAATTATATCCTGAATGTAAGTCATTCCCTATTTTTTTCAGATATCAGAACATATTGAAGGTAGTACTGTTTATTTAGATGCTGGAGTTACAGAGAGTTTCCAATTTATTGGGGCATATCCCGTACTTCTTGAACTTGGGGCACGAGCTGTCTGCAGTTTGGAAAATGTGAGTGCACGTGATGTGGTGAGTAGTAGTTTTGTATGTTGTCAAGGTGTCTGGATACAGTAATTTAAAAAGTGTTTTCATTCTTTGCGTGAATAGAGCGAGTATGTTACTTTTTTGCTGCTTATCTCTATATAAAGATGTGAACTTCTTCATGCCACAAATATGAAGGTCATATTCAACTTTTCCTCTTAAGATCCCATTTGAATATTATTTTTAATCTCCTGAAATTCACATACATTCATTTGAACATGCAAGAGTGGAAAGTTTTAGCGCTTGCAGATAATGATCAGACATATCCTTTCCATCCTTTTGTAGAGTTAATTTATAGTTAATATTGTGTGTAACCACACATGCATAGTTGGCATCATGTGTGTGTGTATTCTTTACATTTGCTGGCTCATATTTCTGTGTGTTCCAAAAGTATTTGTTTCATAATAGACCATGACTAACACATTATATCTACTTTTATTAATGGTTCGTCATTTAGGTGGGTGGTTTTAACTCACATTCCGATCCTGCGAGCAAACTGGTGGTTATCACATCGCGTCTACTAAGTGACGCACATCGGTATATTTTGCGTTGCTTGACAACACATCAAGTTATTCGTCACTGCATTATATTCACATCTATCTCTGAGGTGCTTATTTATCAGTCCTTCTCATTTCTCTTCTCTTTTTGTATTTCTTTTGTTGACTGTATGTTTTTGGGTATTATCGTTCCATGTTATATAAATTTGATGCTGGTTTACCTATATTTTAGAAAGTGGATAATAATGCACCATGTCTTTTACTATATTTATGAATAATTTGTTCTCGATCAAAGCTATGTTTTTTCCCCTTAGAATGAGGTTAACACTATATGCAATTTAGTATCGGAGCATAATATCCCAATTTAGTTTTTGCTTTAACCGTTGAATTCTAGTGTCAAATTTTTTAACATAAAGTAAGAGATAATTTTAGAATATAGTGCTATGAACTTGGCATACACTAATGATGTCTCTGTCTGTCTACTGCAATGGTAAAATTAGCTTATAGTATCAGAAGAATCAATTATGTGACTGGTAGGGCAAGCTGCAAGGCTGGTAATAGATAGTATTAGTGGTGGCTAGAAGTACAGTACGTTTCTATAGTTTTTTAAAAAAATGTTGTTATTGTAAAAGTAGAATTGATTAGCTGTTGTAAAAAATAGTTTGGGCTGTCTCTAGTATTTTATGCATAGAAATGTCATAGGAATAAGTCAACACCGGTCATAAGCAGTTGAGGTAGCATATTTAATCAGAAATAATAATAATAATTTCAGTTCTCCTAAAATTATTTTGGTCTGGATAATGGGAGTTACTTTCGCCAGAGGAAAGGCATGAATCTATTATTTCTCTGTAGGATTTAGCATTTCTAAAGTGAACATTTATGGAGGATAAAGTAAGTAATCTCAACAAATTCATGGTTTTTTGTGTATGTGCATTTAACATCAACCGTTGATTTATTCATTAACAATTAAGAATACTTACTTTACCTTCCAAAGTGAGCTGCTCACTTTAGACGAGTCAAATCCTTATAAGAAATAATTAGCATAAAGGTAAAATACTTATCTGTAAATATGATATTGTAGTACCAATTTACAGTTATTATTTTTGAACGCTGTCTTGTCTACCAGCTTTCCTTTGTTTTTATCCTTTTTTTTTTTTTTCTTTTCAGAGTTTCTTATTCTAGTTAAAATGCAGATCGCTCATTCTGTATTTCCTGATTCACCTCTGGGACCAGATGCATATCATGAATATGAATCCTTACTGGTTCAAGATTATGAAGAACTAAGTAAGAAATCAGGGAAAAAACCTGGGCAGATTGGGAGCCTCTTGCAGGAAAAACTTAACTTCGAAGATGGAAGCCGCTTGCAGTTTCCTTCCAGTGGAGAGGATGTTCCCCGTCTTGAAGCTAGTTCAAGTGGAAGAGATTTTTATGAATGCAATCCATTAGACTATATTGCAGATGCAGTGCAGAAGTTGGTTATTTCTGTTCACCATTTTCCTATGATTTTATGTCCCATTTCACCTAGAGTATTTGTTCTTCCTTCAGAAGGGTTGGTGGCTCAGTCGTACTTATCAGCTGAACATGAAGATTCCATTAGTCCTGGTTTGCCTCCCTTGAGTACTGGCTTGCTTTCTGATACCGATGATGTGCCTCCTGGGGCAACTCTCACGGCACACTTTCTCTACCATTTGGCAGCCAAGGTAACAAATGACATGCATTATTTTTCTAAAATGTGTGCAATAACTTCTGCTAACTTTGATTTCAGGATTTTTTTTCATAATAAAATTCAGAATTCATGTATTATATACTACATACAATCCTGCTAAAAGTCTGGGTTCTCTCCCTGTTCTAATCGTGTACATCATGAAAGACCTCTGATAGAACTGCTGCATGCCAGCAGCACAATCTTACTGCGGCGCATTTTTTTGAAAGAAAAAAAAATATTTGAGTAAAACTTATCTTTCAAGACGGTTGCCTATTGAAACAGACCTTGCTCTAAATTTCCTAATAAAAAATTTGGTATTTAATAGAACATGATGGTGCCATTCAATCCATACAGCTAACCCCACTTAATGGGGAAAATGATTTTGTCGTCGTATAGAAAATATTGCTATTTTTTCCATCAGTCTGAGTACCTTTTTTTTTGTTGTTTCTCCTATAATTTGTTACCTTGACCATTTTTTCTTTTGCTTATGGTATAGATGGACTTGAAACTGGAAATTTTCTCCCTAGGTGATATGTCAAAAACTGTTGGAAAAATTATGACAGACATGTCAAGTCTTTATGATATAGGCCGCCGTAAACGGTCCGCAGGTCTTTTACTCATTGATCGCACACTCGATCTTCTCACTCCTTGTTGTCATGGGGACTCACTTATGGACCGTATATTTTCTGCTTTGCCCCGTAGAGATAGAACAACTTCCCATGTTCTAGGCAAAGGTTCAGGAAGCCAACTCAAACTTGGTTTTTCTTACCTTCAACGTGCTCCTTTAGATGTTCAGATACCACTTGCAAAGATCCTTGATGAAGAAAATTGGAAAATAGACAATTTTCGGCTTTTAGAAACTGTTGAAGCTTTTTTGTGTGGGTGGAACTCTGATAATTCTGATTCTCAGCTTGCAGACTTGATTCATCTTAGTCAGAAAATTCATGACAAGCCTAGTCACTCTGGTGTAGATATACTCACCGGGTCTTTTGTTTCCTCTGATAATTTTCGTGGCATGCCATTCTTGGAAGCTATACTAGATAGAAGAACAAAAGATGGAGCCTTGCTGGTAAAGAAATGGCTACAAGAAACTTTGCGCAGGGAAAATGTTACTGTGAATGTGAAATCTCGTCCTGCTGTTGTTACAACACCTGAGTTGCATGCTATGATCAAAGCATTGTCCATGAACCAATCATCTTTGCTAAGGAATAAAGGAATTATCCAATTAGCATCAGCCACATTATCAGCCCTTGAGGAATCAAATTGCACGAAATGGGATGCATTTAGCAGCGCAGTGAAAATTCTGAGTGTAAGCTCTGGAGAAACCAGTCAAAGTCTTGCTGCTCAAATTGGCGATCTCATAAATAAGAGTGCTCTTTTGGGATCAGAAGTAAATAAAGGGAAAAGAGAGATGTCTAAGGGTGTGCTGTCTATGCAAGATGCTTTTCTGTTGATGATCATTGGATATATTTTGGCAGGTGAGAATTTTCCAACGTCTGGTTCTGAGGGGCCATTTTCTTGGCAAGAGGAGCGTCTGTTAAAAGAAGCAGTTGTAGATGCACTTCTTGAAAACTCATCGGTAGTAAATCTAAAGTTTCTAGATGGACTAAAGAAAGATCTTGAAGCTAATATAAACAAGTTAAAATCAGAGGAAGCTACTGAAGTGCTGGAGATTGATGATTTTGACGATGATCAGTGGGGCAAATGGGGGGATGAAGATGGTGAGGATGACGATAAAAATGAACAAGTATATGGCGACGTGCAACTAAAGTTGGAGTTGCGTGATAGGGTGGATACCTTTTTCAAATTTCTTCACAAGTTATCTAATCTGAAAAGAAAGAATCTACCATTAAGGGATGGTTCTTTGACCGTGGAAGGAAACTTTGATGAGGATACCTATGTGGGAAAGGGATTACTTTATAAGCTACTAACGAGGGTGCTGAGCAAATATGACGTGCCCGCGCTGGAATATCACTCTTCCACTGTGGGGCGCCTGTTTAAGAGTGGGTTTGGAAGATTTGGCCTTGGTCAGGTGATTATGGTTCTTTAACCTGTGCAGGACTCTTGCTTTAGTCATTAAGTTTTCCAAATATGCTAATCAATTTTTTCTGCAGGCCAAACCAAGTCTCGCCGATCAAAATGTCATTTTGGTGTTTGTCATTGGAGGCATTAATGGACTTGAGGTGAAATTTTTTAATGTCTTGATCTTCTCAATCTCTCTTTTTATTTCCCTTGATAAATGTTTTCTAAAAGATGACATTGATTGTATTTTTTCTTTATGTCCCTTTGTGCTTAAAAATATAACTTGAACCTGTATTCACATGGAAAGTAACATAGTACAATTTTTTCTTCTCTTTGTCACATAGGTGCGTGAAGCTCTTGAGGCATTGGCTGAAAGCGGAAGACCTGATATAGAGTTGCTTGTTGGTGGAACAACTCTTCTTTCTCCGGATGACATGCTCGATCTAATGCTAGGGGACTCGAGTTACTTTTAGTTCTGTCATCAACCATTAAATTAGGAGTTCAAAATTTAAATGAATTTGGTTTTCCTTAATTCTGTTGTAATTTTTAACTGTTATATAGGCGCCATAAAAAACAAAACTGTTAAATAGGCAATTTAATTTTTTTTTTCTTTACAAAAGGAAAATAGAGAGAAAATAATAAATTTATTTTTACAGGTAAAATTGGTTTTCCGAAAATATAAGTAATGGACATTGGATATTGCAGAAGGGCCAGCATATTGGTGTTTGATACAGTTTTAATACCAGTACACATTGGATTTGGGTGTGGGCATCGTTAGCCCTTGCTTTTTGTTCTCTCATTACATAGAAATGATTTGGACATGGTTGATACGTGTTTTAATTGAAGATAAGGCTTAATGGAAAAATGAGTATTAACGTACTGGTCATTGAGTAGTGCAATTTTTTTCCATGTATTGTAATTGTACATTGACTCATCCTAAGATGGAACGGTTTTTGACTTCCTAACCAACTTCAGTTTATTTTTGAAAAATTATTTTCATAGCTTTACTTCTTGAATAGTAGATGGTTTTACTTCTATGACTTCCATTCTATGGAGAAATGCATAGAATCATGAAACTATTATATATACTTGTTCTATTGTAAACATATACGTGTGTTATATATTTATTATCTTGGGACATATAATAAAAGACATTGATATATGAAAATATACAAGATCAATAGACCTGACAGTTTAAGGTTGGTGATTTTTTCCTTCGATTTAACACAGAGTAACGAGGGAATTTATCTAAAATAACAATTCTATAAAAAGATAGAGAAAAAGGGGGGTACGAAAAATCTATAAGCTTACAACAAAACTAATAACATAGTGAGATAATATTGTTTATCAAATAACTTTGTATTTTTAATAACCTAAAACTTTGTATTTTTTATTCCACCACCTGTTACTCAATAAGATAGTGAGGTAATATTGAATATTGATATTTTTCTCATGTTTTTATTATATTTATCATTGATAAATGTTTATTCCGTGATTCTTTTTAAATATTATCGATGAAAAATATGTTGCTTGTATAAATATTTTTTTTTTGTATTTTTTATTATATTTATC
>JBBPBT010000938.1:4230607-4250048 GCA_037974875.1 Cicer bijugum | reverse complement strand
TTTATATTTATTGATGATAAATATGTATCTCGTACTTTTTTAAGTATTAATGAAAAATATTTGTAACGTTTTATATATTTGTTAATTATTTTTTTATGTACCAGTGACAAATATTTTTGTTATATTTTTATGTATCAATGTCAAAGTTTATTTTATAATATTTTAATATTAATTTTTGTTTTTATGATTTTAACATAAAAATCTATGTTTGATTTTCTTATACAGGAAGATGATGCAAGACGGAAGACAAAATCTAAAATTTGAAATTGAAAAATGTAACGAAAAAAAAATGAAACAAATAATCCATAAATTAACAGATAGTGTGATAAACAAAGAAATGTGTTAAAATGATTAATATACAATATATAGAGATATACTGAACTATTATATTATTGATTTTAAATAAGTGCCAATAAATAAAATAAAGATAGTAAAATGAATTCAATTGTAGCTTCTTTTGTATATATTTGATTGAAACTATGATTTGGTCCTCCAACTCATGGCCACTAAAAACTCCATACAAAATTGAAACAGATACAAGTAAACCGGGCAGAAAACAGATCATGGGTTTCTGAGTTCGGTTTAAAAAACCCGAACCAAGCAAGTGGCTCTCTTGCACCTTGACCCGGTTACTCAAACCCAAACCCCCCAAAACCCCTCTCACTCTCTCACACAGGCTACTGGTTAGACACTACCATGGCGTCACTTAAGCTTCTCCTCTCCCAAGCTCGCCGCCACTGCCTCACGAAACACGCTTCTCCTTTCCACTCCCCCCTTTCTCATTCTCTCAT
Source organism: Cicer bijugum (assembly GCA_037974875.1). Lineage (NCBI taxonomy): Eukaryota > Viridiplantae > Streptophyta > Magnoliopsida > Fabales > Fabaceae > Cicer > Cicer bijugum. The sequence continues at coordinate 4,249,257 of JBBPBT010000938.1, read as the reverse complement.
CTCTCACAGCAGATCCTTTTCTTCATCCCAATCTAATCCTCCATCCACACCCTTCGAATCCATTCCAATCGAACCCGTTTCCTACCCCGTCAAACCCAATGACCCGCCGCCACCAGAGCCCCAATCCTCCTCCGACGCCCAATCCCTCACTCAACCTCCTCCTACACCAGCGGATGTCCCCGAACAGCCGCGAGCATTGACTCGCGAAGATATTCGGTACGTAAAGGACGCGCCGTCGATAACGCCGGTGTCATACCCTGTGCGGGTGGCTCCACTCCCCGAAGATAATGCCGGTCAGGCGAAGAATGAAGAAATGGAGAAGGAGAGGAAGAGAATTGAGGCGGAGGATCAGATTAGGAAGAAGATTATTAAATCTACGGAAGATGAAAAGATGAAGGTGCCTTTTCCTTTGTTGATAAAGCCCAAGCAAAAGGAGAAACCACCTCTTTATGATTTGGCAGAGGCCATTCGCCAAGTTAAGGTCAGAGAAGAGAATATTACCCTACTCATTTCAAATTTGTCTTCATTCATTCTTTAGTTTTCTAATGGTTCATTGGTGATTCGCTTATGTTACTCTATTTTTCTCCAATTTAGTAGAATCAAGTTGTTAGTTCAAACTTAGTATTAGGTTGTTGCAGACAACATGTGCTTCGTACTGTGAAATTGTTTATGAAAAACGAAGTCTTTTTGAACCAATAAGAAAGACATAGTCAATATTTGAAAAATTTATTAGGATATTGGTTCTAAATCAAATTGTGGTTGTGGCCAATTGCGGTTATGCTGCAAACCTTGGTATTGCAGCAAAATGTTAGCAAATGTGATTGACGAAGCCGCAATTGCGATACTGTTGCAGAGACGTCTAAAATCTTTAATATTAGGGCTGCAATTTAGCACTTTTTTAGCTGTCTTAGTAACTTTCAACAATTACTTATAGGACAAGAAAAGTTGAAATAATTTTGCAATGCCGATGTGTTTTCTAAATAGTCATACACAGTAACTTAGTTAGAAACTTTGTAAACACATGCATTGTGATATTACGTTAAACTGGTTAAACCTTAGTTGGTCATATATTATATGTTGACATGTTGTTGATAAGATACAATCATACAACACCTTCTATATTTTAGGGACTGAAAATGTATCCCGCAAACCTTCTTGGAAAGAAATACCTATTGCAATGATGTTCGAAAATTCAGTGTTGTCAAATAGCGACGCTATAGCATAGCGGATTTTGATGAATCCACTATGCAAACCACAATGCTATCCTAGTTCTGCTATTAGGACAATAGCGACCGCTATTCCAATATCTGCTAGCCGAAACAGCGGCAATAGTGGAAAAAAATAGATTAAAAAATAATAAAACTGAAGACTTTGCACGAGTGTCAAACATAGCCTATTTTTATAATAGAGAAACTAAAGAGTTAGTAAGTATTACTCCTATATTCACTGTAATATGTATAACGTTCAATATATAAACTATGTTATGGCTCCATTCCCTGTTTTAGTTGTATTTGACCGTGACGCCATTTCGCATAGCGGATTTTTGGTAATTCGCTATTTTCCGCAATTCGCTATTGATAACACTTCCAAAATTAGAGCCACAAGTTGTAGATATACTGATGGAAAACAAATGTTTTTTTTTTTGTTTAGGGAGCCAATTTAGAGAGTATAAAAATTGTATTTGGACTTCAATAATAACGCTGTTTTTTCCTCTGATTCTGTATATGTACACTCTCATACATGTGAATGTTTACGATTTTATTTTATATAATTACATATTGCGTCCGTGATTGACTACAGAGCTGTTAATTATAAATTTTTCATTCATTTACTTATGTCTATGTTTTGATGCCATTGATTGGATTAGGGATACTACAGATCTTAAGCAATTAGCACCTTCCCGTTTTACCCATAATGTTCCATTGCTAATATAATTACATATTGTTCAGGCCAATGCCAAGGCAAAGTTTGATGAAACTGTTGAAGCACATGTAAGATTGGGCATTGATTCAAAGCGAACAGAACTGGTATATTTCAATATATTTCTTTTTCCCATTTTTTTAATACCTTGTAAATTTAAAATTTTACACATCGACTTAAATTTTATAGGTTTGGCATGCTCAGCGAATTGCATACTATCATTGATACTCTCAAAACATGGGAGACGTATCCCTTTTTTAAGATTAACATCTAGTAGTTATTGCCAATGACTAAGCAAATGGGTTCTTATCTATATGACTTCCATGTGCTAGAATATTGTTCCCTATCTACAAGGACTTCGAATTACCCCATCTCAAATCACCTACCCTGTATCTGCAAGTATACTTTAATTGGTAGTTAGTGAAAGGGGTCTTATTGGCTGATACATTCAGCAAACATGGAACATCTCTACGTTATTTTCAGTAACTGCTTGATATTATTAGCCTTGTTCGCGACATGCTTTTGATAAATATCTGGTAACATCTTTGAGTGATATAGCTTTTTTATAACTTTTAAGTACTGCATACTGTGAGTTTATCTTTATTTTGGGAAATTTCTTCCTAGATTGCAAACAAATTGGATCGAAAAAATTCTCATGATTTGTCTTCTGTTAACTTGTGCTTATACATCCCACAACACCGCTATGTTCTGTTTTATCTGTTTGTATTCTGTGTTTTGGGATAAAAAGTATTATATTGTGTTTTCTCAATTGTTTATTTTAGAAGTTAATGGTTTCAACTCTGGCAGGCAGTTCGTGGTACTGTAATTCTGCCTCACGGGGCTCCTAAGGTAAGTTACAAATGTTAAGCAATTGATATAAAGGTAGGTTTGTCATCTAATTATCTATATCTTCCAGGCCGTCAGTGTGGCTGTTTTTGCAGAAGGGACAGAGGCAGAGGAAGCAAAAGCTGCAGGAGCTGATATAGTTGGTGGTAAAGAGCTTATTGAGGAGATTGCAAGTAATGAACCGATCTCTTTCTCCAAGCTTTTTCCCCAATACTTCTCCTGTTGGTTCTATGCTTGCTTTTCTTAAATGCATATTATTCTCTCTGTAGATTTTTTTCTTCTTTCTGTTCTGCTCTGTTTCATGCTTATGTCTAAAATATAGTAGTATGTGCTCTTTCATCACGTTATACTACGGATGTTTAAATTGCCTTGCCAATTTTAGTTTTCCCTTTTTATGCTGAGAATATTAAATCTCTAAATTCTAAACTAGGCGGTAATAATAAGCTCAAAGTTGACAAGTGCTTCTCCACTCCTGGAATGGCACCTCATCTTGGAAAGGTATCTTGAATTTGAAATGTCTTGTTCTTGTTCAATCATCTAAAATAGTGGCTTCTTCTTCTAAAGCTTATATGAACTGGTATGCAGATAGCACAATATCTCAGAAAGCGCCGGCTGATGCCAGACAAGAAAGTTAGTTTCTCAATGTTTGTTGACATTTTATATTCTTTTTGAAATGTAGGGTATGTGGATTGTATTTAACTCTTGTTTGGCTGTATTAATATGTTTTGCAGCTAGGTACTCTGACTAGTGATATTGCGGGGCAGTTGAAGGAGCTAAGACAGGGTCGTATTGAGTTTAAAATGGAAAGTAAATCAATTTTGCATGTGGGAGTTGGAAAGGTACTGTTGTGTTTTCTTAAACCTCCTTATAGATTTCCTTACAAAAGGAATAGATTTTTTGTGCGAGATATTCTAATGTGCTTACAATAATATCCACAGGTAAGCTACAAAGAAGAGTCTTTACGGGAGAATATTGGTGCATTTATGAATGCTGTATTACAAGCAAAGCCTGCTGGCTTGAAGAAGAGTAAGTAGTATATATGCTCTTATGTATATGGTCTGTTATTATAATGTAGGATCTGTCTTGTCTGTGAAACATTGATGTTATGGTTGTTCTTTCTCTTCACTCCATAACTCCTAGGTATCACATAGCCAGGCCTATATACATTACAATACTACTAGGAAATACAGATATGGGTAATATTCTACTAGGCCTGAAAAACAAAATTTGAATAAAGTAACAGCTTAAAATTGACAGTGAATATAATTAATAATGAGTTATTGAGCTTATGGAATAATAAAACCACCCACAAAGTAAAAACCTATACCAAAATGTGATCTTATACCGGTTTGATGCTGGTGTAACATGATCACCAATTTTGTATGCTGAGGATATTTCTGTTATCTTATACTTGCTTTTTTGTTGTCCAGCTTCTAAATATGCTGGGTATGTGCTGTCTGTCCATATATGCAGCACGGTAAGCTCTTATATAGCATTCTGTTTCTTTTCTAATGCTTAAATTTACGATATTTAAGGCCGAAAAGTTACTACTTCATTCTTGTTCTTCATATGATTGTTGTTTCGGAATTAGACATTGAATGTGGGAATAATTCCCCCTCCCATCCAGGAATGGATCTATTCCAATGAATATAATCCCTATTTTACTTAACTATTACCAGCAAAATGTTTAGAAGACATTCCATCATTTCAAAATTCAAATTCCATGACTGTATTCCTGTTTTCAGAATGGATCAGGGATGAAATTTGAATTTTGAAGTGAACATATGCTAAACATTTTGCTGGTAATATATTCCCTCTGGTTTCAAATATTAGATCATGTAGGCTCAAAGAAAATGGATGAATTTCGCCTAAATTTTGAACCAATTTTGAACCAAATGCATCCATTTTCTTTGACCCTGCTTTCTCTTATATTTGAGACGAGAGGGAGTATATTAGTGGGGAGGATTTTGTGGAGTGGGGAACAAGGTCTATCTAGCCTTAAAGTTAGTTATTAAATTGTAATATTGAATTATTGATGCAGATTGGCCCAGGAGTACCTGTATCAATACAATCGTTATCCAAAGCCGCAGATAACTATAAGAAAGCACATTTGGTATGAATCATGTGGATTGGATATGGCTTTCGACATGAAGCTGAATTTTGATGAATCATATGTTGCTGTAGTTTTTGTCCATTACCATTGATTTTCTAAGGTTTGTTCTGTGATATAGGTGGCAATAAGTAATTGGAATATTTAATATTTTTTGTATGAGCTTGATGAACTTTTTGGTTGTCTTCCATGTTTCATGTTCCTCATTGCAGCACTGAAAAATATTGCTTACTAAATTTATTCTTAGTAATACCGAGCTAACCCCTTGATTTTCTGATTTACCGCTGTGCTGCAAAAGGATTTTATATGACAATTATGCATTTCTATACCGTGATTTTTCAATAAAATCTTTTGCCGCTCATTTGATCGATCCAAACTGCGGTTTTCAAGCTCATGTCTCCTTGTAATGATAATAAACCATGTATGTTACATTTGATACTAAGTTTGACTTGCAAAGTGATGATGCACCTCAGTTGTAAGTGGCAGTTCTGTCAGCATTATGGGTCCCAAAATGGCAGAGGTTGTGGCTGTTAGGGGCTCTTCCTTTTGATGATCATGGCCTTCACTGGAGATTGAACACTCCAACCAACCAAAAACCAATCTCTTTTTAGGGCTTTAAAACTCAATTATCTCAAAGATGAGGGCGCAGTACTATGTGCCTAGCTTCTTCCAAACAAAGCATACAAGCTATTGGTCCATTGTTCAACAATTGAAATGATTTAGGAACATAATTTTGAACACTCTTTATTGGTTAAAATTTAAATGGGATCTGTCAATTTATGTGGGCTGTAAATAATTTAAACGGTCTCGTGATTTTTTTAATTAATAGAAAGTATTGTGTTAAGAAATGTGTATTAAATAATGTGTTCTCACAAGAATTTCATCTGTAAGTTGTCTGGGAGGTGAATGGGGGAGATGAAGTTTTATGGTTTTATTATTTTATAATAACAAAAGTAAATAAAAAAGTAGCGGATTTAATATTTGTTTCTATAAATTACAGAAGATTTAGTTTGTGACAAAAATTAGAAGGATAAAAATAGATACAGTTAGTACTAGGTTATTATCTCGTTCACCTGTGATAACTTTCTAAGTTCATTTATTAGTCATCTATTTATACAAAGGATCAACAATTTCTCAGATAGTGGTTATGCTTCAAAAACTAGAGTGAATTTGTTGTAATTAGTGAGGTAAACTTTTGATCAACTTTTCATAAAGATAAAATTATTTAATGTATTTAGATGTTTAGACTACAATCTTAGAATTGATACAAAATGCAAGTTCATTAAATGTAACGTGAAATTTATATAGAATCTTACATGTTTACATGTCATATTATATAATATTCAATTATAGGGATGGCAATAGATAGGGTTTGGGTAGGATACTATAGTATCCGTACCCATACTCGCAGTTTAAAAAAATATCCATACCTAAGTGCCCGTACCCATTACCTACATTTTAACTAAAATAAATCGATAAATAAATATTATTTTGTTATTAAATTTAAAAAGGATAAATACCACCTATAATCCTTTATTTATTTTTCCCGATTTTGTCCTTTATTTTAATTTTAAGTGACAATTTAATCTTTTGTGTTTTTAAATGTTAACAATGTTATCCTTTTTTTTTTTACAAAAATTTATCAAAATTTTCAAACAAAACTCATAAATTTAGTTATATTCTTTAATATAAAATAAACTTTATCAAATTTGTAACTCAAATATTCAAATAAACTTATATTTGTCATTCTATATTTCAAGTGAACATTTGTTACAACACACGTTCAGATATTCATAATAATATTTTATGAATTTGCAAGTCTTACGACAATATTATTTGATATCAGTAAAAACAACTTATAAGTTGCAAGTATAATTATAAAGACACAATTAATAAGATATAATTCTTAGTTATAAAGTCACAATTATTTAACTATTAATCATAATCAAATTCTTAAAAAGTTTGCAAACGTTTATCTTTTGATTTGATTATAAATATTGTAATGGTCCAATGATATTAATAGATATTAAAACATAAAGGAAAACAATTAATTAAACTAAATATTAATATAATAAATAAATAAATAAATAATATATTTATATAAGTGCGGGGCGGATATAGTACTCGTACCCGCTTAATTTTGCGGATAATTATCCGTTCCCGTGTCCATATTCTCCTCGAAACATTATGATTTCAAAGATGTGTTCACTAATTTATAAAATTTATAAAATTTAGAAACTATTTTAATCAACATTCAATAACTTTGATCTTGAAGTCATTATGTATAGATCGGAGAGTTACAAGTTTTTATGTTCATTCAAACTCTTTTAGAATTACCTTCACGAAGTTGTTATTCTATTTCCAACATAGGCAGAAATGTTAGCATCGCATAGCCGCACTCATCAGTCTCAATCCACAACTTATAAGGATTATCAAAATAATCCAAGGTTTTAAATTTCCGTTCTAACATCAACAAAATCGTAAAGATTCACAGCCAAGAATAATCTTTTTCAGAGTATAGTAAAACTGTAAGCACAATCATTAATAATCATTCATGAAACTTCTTATTCAATCTACTCCTCAAATTATAAGTGCTCAAATTTTTTTGTGCTCCTCTCAATAATACAATTTCTGAGGTGTTTGTTGTTTCCTGGGACAAAAATTTGGTCTCTGCACAAATGAATATCTAGGCTGATTTTGTAACCTCGTTGATAGCGTTAGCCACATATCCAACGTTGCCCGTATTAAGACCAGCCATACTGTCATAATCACATGCACATGTAACATAAGTAAACAGTAAGCTATCATCTCCAACAAACACCTAACGTAAAGGAAATGGCAGTAGAAAGAACTAAACATATAAGATTAGGTGTATCACCTTATACGACCGTTACGTGTCATGTAAATATGAAATTCGCTTGTCAAACGATCAACCTGTTCTGGTGTCATCCCGCTGTAGCAGAACATGCCAATCTGCACAAGTAACACATACCTTTTTGAAAACTAAAACAACTAGTTTAACAGCTTATAGCTCAATTGGTATTGGCCTAAGTTTTTAACACTTTTATGTGATAATGATGTAGGAAGTTGAATCTTTCAATAAGGGGGAAGGGGATAAAAACTCCTTAAGCAATTGAAATAAGCAAAGAAAAGAAGAAAAAGTGGTTGAAGTGAAACATTTGTGCAATTCAACTAAACCTGATTGGTTATGTGCTGCCATGGCAAAGGAGACCCCAAATTTTCCAAGTTCTCTCGTAGAGTAGCCCTCATTCCGATGATGCGGTCGGCCATAACCTGTAAAGAAGCTATCTATGTAAGTTCATATTCTATCCATTGCCATAACTTATTTATGCATGCTTATAATTTTAAATCGAAGATTTACAATATTTTAAAAATGGTGTGTTCTTAAATTATCATTTGGAATGTAATAATATAGAATAACATGATTATTAACAAAACTAGTCGAAATAATAGTATAACAGAAATAAATAGCATATACTAGTTTAACAGAAGTAACATAATCGGAAGAGACTAGTTGAAATAATAGCATTTTACCTTTACTTCTTTAAGCCATAGCGACTTCAACTCTGGATCACCAAGGACAGTTGAAACAACAAGTGCTCCATGAAGAGGTGGATTACTGTACATGGGTCTGGCAATCAACTGCAACTGACTTTTTACAGCCACGGCTTGTTTTTCATCTTCGCAAAGCAAGCTGCAATGAGCTCAAAATTGCGATGAGACTTATTGAATAATATTGTTTGTATTTAATGATATATCATTAATTAGAGTATACAGCTTACACACATGATCTAGTATTTCATGATTGATACACAATCTATTAGAGTATGCTTCGGAGCCTATTAATAACATTTTATGCTTAAGTTATACTTTAACAGTCTACCTACTAAAGAGAAATATTTGTATTCTAAAGGTAAGCACAAAATTACCTAAGGCATCCTACTCTCTGGCCATAAAGTCCCATATTTTTTGCATATGATTGAGCAAGTCCCAATAAATGACCATCCTCAAGAAAAATCCTGATGGCTTTTGCATCCCTCTCTGGATTGCCACTAGCAAAACCTTGATATGCCATGTCAAAGAAAGGGAAATGACCTTTAGCCTGGAAAAAATCATAAAAATTAATAACAAGAGTCAATAACTGAAACAAGAAGAACAAAAATCCCACGATTCAATAGATCATTTCCTTTTACCTTCAGCAGAGAAGAGATCTCTCTCCATTGTTCTTCAGAAGGATCCACACCTGTAGGATTGTGAGCACAAGCATGAAGCAGAAAGAAGGAACCATCTGGAGCATTCTGTATAAGAAATAACCATTTTATGAGGTAAGAAGATTACACAGTAATAGCAAAGCTTCATCTATAAAAATTGACTTCTAAAGCGTGTCTGAAAAAGTGTTAATAACTGTAGCCCCTTTTAATTCATTTCAAGGTGAATTAATTGTTGCTGATTTGCTAGAAGTGTGTTTATACATCTAACTAATATGAGGTCTATATTTATTTAGAACCCACATACCGTGGATATAAAATGTCTAATGCTAAGGGTATGTTTGGCAAAAGATGTCAATTTTAAAACATTAGAAAAGCTCCTAGATTTTAGTGATCTTTGTAATTGCTTGCTATATTAAGGACATGAGAGAACATGAAAGTGATTGCTTCTTATATTAAGGACAGGATACAATAAGAATCAGATCAGTATACCTTAATGTCATCTATCAGTCCAGAAAAATCCAATCCTCTAGATTCAGGATGATAGTAACGGAATGTCTTCAGAGGCACTCCAGAATCTCTCCAAATGTTATGGTGGCTGTAATTTATTACAGTAGAAGAAAACAATTTTAGGCAAGATATCTACCAAATGTCAAAATTTATAACTAAATATCAAACTCTGAAAACTCAAAATATCAATGACAACATAAATATTTACAGAAAGATTTGGATTAACTACTCACTTGGACCAAGTTGGCACTGGTATATAGATTTGGGTGTTGGGATGAAAACGCTGTTGAAATGCGGCAAAAAGTCGACATGCACCAGTTCCAGATAAAGCCTGCACTGCAGCTATTCGTTTATCTTTGATGAACTCAGAGTTGTCTCCATATGCCAGCTTCAGTGATTCTTCAACCATCTTTATGCTTCCACCCATTGGAAGATACTCCCTGGCCAATCATTTGCAACAGTGTAAAGCAATGGCATAAACTAAATTAAACAGTAGTAAGAAAATACTGTTTCAGGAGAACAGTAGTAGGGACTTGTCTTAGAAGCTTGTTATACCTGAAGGTAAGTCTGAATCTTATGGTCCATTTAGTTCAATACACCGTGACCAATTAAGTTTTATTTAATTATTCCTCAATTTTATTTTTTTTTGAAAACAGAGGTGATAAAAGCTTATTCAACAATCTTGGTTTCATGGCAGGGCAGCACAAGTCAAAAATTGGAATTATTTACATCATATCCACTTCAGATGTTATTTTTAATTGGAATTAGTTACATCATATCCACTTCAGATGTTATTTTTAATTGGAAAGAGTTACATCATATCCACTTCAAATGATATTTTTTTTTAAGACAAAAGGATAAACAACACTAATAAATTCATTGTCAATGTGTGCCTCAAATCATCTAACTAAAGTTGGTTAAACTTTAGTGGTTGTTATAACTACCTTTGGTCAAGTTAGTTATTATAGGTGATTAGTTAGTTAGCTCTTGTATGCTATAAATAAACTTGTAATATGGCAGCAACATGTGTGAAGTAATGTGAAAAACACAAATAGATAGAGTTGTAGTGGTAATAGCAATTGGTGTGTTGTTGTAATAGCAAGAGTGGAAAAACTAAGTGAGGCATATGCAATTCATGACTCATAGAAAATCAGAGAGAAAAGAAAGATTGAGAGAAATGCTAGTATTGCTGGTTCATAAACAGTGATAGATATTAGGAGTTCAATTTTGAGAAGGCTTTAATCTTGTAACATTCAATCATTCATAGTGGATTAATTTTGCTTGTTTGCCCGTGACGTAAGTCTCATCAATTGAGACGAACACGTAAATCTTGGTGTTATTCTTCCTTTATCTTTCTTTATTTTCGTTTGCATTGATAAAGAAAACTGGTTGTAGGAAGAACAGAAAGAAAAACTGTTTTATGCAAAACTGCAGAAAACGGAGAACGATAAACAGTCTCCGTTTCAGTTCTGGAGAAACGCAGAACATTCTCCGTTTCTGGTTTTCTGTTTTTCTAGTTTTCTTGTTTTCTGTTTTGTTGGTTAATCTAAGTTGCATATCTCAATTATTGTTTCAAGACTCATATGCATAGTTCCGTCTAACAATATCGACTTTACCGATTGAACTATGCCATATGAATATTAACACGTACTTCTGAAGTTGCGTATACAAAAAAGTTTGATCATCCAAACCCACTAAGCATCTTCTTTATAGAGCCAGTTTGGTGTGGCAATAAAATGATAAAATGAGGGCAAAAATGTCAATTATGTGGACCCCACAAATTATTTAACTTTGAAACCAGAAAAAGCAGCAGCAATAAAACACGATTCCTACATCATTCATCCCAAAAAAACTAAAGAAAGAAACCAATAACGGTACATATTGCCAGGAATCGTGAATATCAAAGCTGTAGCTGTCAAGTAGCGTCGTATTTCCAAAGAGTTTGATGCCATCCACGGCACATACCCAAAAAGCATTATCAGCCAGTGGGTTTACGTGACCACCACAAAATGCCACACCACAGCAATTTCGTGCTATTCATATAAATAAAGTTTGAAAAACATACTGCTGCCTAATTAAATAAATAAATTGAGTAGTGACTATGTTTTTAATTTAAATCTCATCAATCACCTTAGAATATTTAATAAATAAAAAAATATCTAAAGTAGTTAATTAATATATATTTAAAAATGATTAATGACGCATATTTAAATTTTATATTACTTTTTTTTTGTGTAGAATATTTTGTTTTTTTTAAGTTGTTGTTTCAATAACAAAATTTAAAAAAAATATATGAACACGACACCGAGAAATAACAGAACACCGTATAGACTGTTAAGTGTTGTGTTCCTTAACACAACTGTCCTTAAAATGAGATTATAAACGTAGATTTGTGTCAGTAATATAATGAAAATCGTGCAAAAGTAAAGCTAATTTACATGCATGGATATCAATTAAACTCTTAATTATTTTAAAATCTTTGATAAGTATCCTAAAATCAATGTTAGCATTAGCCAAAAAGTAAATAAAAATATAAACATTTATTTTATTTTTCACTCACATGAATTGGTTTCCTGCAATTCTCCTCTCTGCTTCTCTAACACATTCCAAAACCACCGGCTTTCCGTTGTCATCGCGATATGCACCCTTTCATAATTTCCAAATCAAACATAAATTCAACTTAATTACACAATAACAAATAAATAAATTCAACAAAATCACATTTTAATGTGCAATTTTATTAGAAAAATTTTCAATAAAAATACATCAGATAACTAATAAATTGCACTAATCATAAATATGCATAGAAAAATAAACAAAATTCACTTAACAAAAAAAATGAAAGATAGATAGAACGATAAATCTTCTGCTCTAGTGTTAGATTGGATCATTTCATTTCATTCTGTTTCTCAATCCAATTGAGATTGCTGGAAAAAAAAGGATCAAGAAACAGAGAGAGAAGAAGAACTCACGACTCCAACATTGACTTTGTTTGGACTCTGATCAGCAAGAAAAGCTTCGGTAACTCCGAGGATTGGATCCTTGGGAGCTTGCTCGATGCTCCGGAACCACGATGACATGAACCTAGCTCCGGTAACGGAGCTCCGGCTTGGGAGAAAATTGCGAATTGCCATGGCTTAGTGGAAACGGAAAGAGAAGAGAGAGAGATAGAAGAAGAAGAAAAGAATTGAATGAGAAGTCGGAACTCAAAAGACTAAACAGAAAGGAAGCACAAAAAACGGTTTATGTTTATGTGTCTTTTTTTTCAATTAATATTAGGGATTCTAATTTTTTTAATCGACTTCCGTGTTTTATTTAATTATAAGTTGACCCATTGTTCAACTATAGATATATATTTGACTAAACTATTATAATTAAGTTATAACTTTATAAGTTAATTATAGTATCATTTAATTTTTTTAAGACTAAAATATCATTATTGTCAAATTAAATTTACTCTTATATTTAATTTTATTTATATGCAAAAACTTAAAAAACAAAAATAAATTTAAAGTTTTAAATATATAAATTTTAAGATATTAGTTTTATATTTGACTTTTTTTCTTGTCTGATTTATATTTGATTCTTTAATATATGTTTCTAGACCACTTACTAATATTTTTCTTAAAAAACTTAATTTAAATTACCAAAATATCAACTATAATAATAAATATCACTTATAAATAAATAATAAAAAAGTATTTTAGGAAAAATGATATTAAAGAAGGTTGAATTTTGTGATTTTTGTTTATATTTGATGTAGATAAATTATGATAATTTTTGTTTTTTATATAAGGTAAGAGAGAGTATATTTTCTTTTATAATTCAAAAATTAATGTATACAACATTTTTCTCACCTATTTTGGATAGCTAATGTAATATAAGTAACCGACTATAGGCGTATGCATGCACATGTCATAATGAAAGAAACCGACCTCATTCTTGTACATCGAAAATATAACTCTTTCAAATAAACTATTTAGTCAAATTGATAGATATAAATGCACTTTCATTTAAAAAAATTTATTACATTCTATCTATTCTATAATTAAAATTTATTCATTTCTCTCAAAAAAAAAAAAGTATCACGTAAGTCTCTAAGTGGAAATCTCTAGATAATATTGTTCTTAAATTTTCAATTAATAAAATTTATTTTTTTCTTTCAAAAAATTAAGATTTTAAATACAACTCTTCATAAAATTAATGTCATCAATGTCACATAAATAATATTATTAATGTCACTCAATCATCAAAATTAATGGCAATGAATATGTATTCAACTTAAAATATTTATTATATTTTATAATTACAATTTTTTTATCTATCTAAAAAAAGTATGTGTCACCCAAATTAATAAGTGTACCTCTCAATAATATTATTCATACATTCATAGTAATGGAAGTTCATTTTTCTCCCTTGAAAAATCAGTTATGTACCCAAGTCTTTACGTGCAATTTTCCAAACAATTGATATTATTAATATTACATAATTATCCAAATCGACAAACATTCAACTAAAAATATTTATTGCATTTCATTTATTCCAAAATTATAATTTATTTTTCTGTTCTGAAGAAAAAAACACGTGTCCTCCAAGTCGCACTATCAAAATAATATTGTTCAATATTATCTTTGTTAATATAAAAAGTAATGTACACAATATTTTTCCGCTCACTTTGCATAGCTAATGTAATATATGTAACCGACCACAACACATGACATGCATATGTCATAATGGAAGTTGACCACACTCCTCCCACATCGTAAATGTAACTCGTTCAAGTAAACTATTTTTACATTCTATAATTATAATTTATTCATTTATCTCAAAAAAAAAGCATGTGTCGCCCAAATATTAGAGTGGACACCTCTAATAATATTGGTTGTAAATATTGAATAAAGAAGGTTTATCTTCTCTTTTAAAAAATCGACATTGTTGTTCAAGACTTTAGATACAAATGTTATCAATGTCATACAATTATCAAAATCGACCGAAAATAAATGTATATTTGTATAAAAATATTATTACATTACATATATTCCATAATTATAATTTATTTATCTCTTTAAAAAAAATATATAATATTAAAGCTGTTAAAAAAACTTCAAACTTTAAGATATTTTTTTAAAAAAAAAATTATTAAACTTCTAATATTAGATCTCTTATTAAAATAACTTTTTTAAATTTTTGGGTTATTATTTTATTATTTTTAATGGGATTAAAGAAGAAAATTCATAGTTCTCTAATAGTTTGTTAATTTTGAGAAATTTAAAAAAGTTGTCAATTTTTTTTAAAAAAATTAGACCATAAGATCACTAAACCCACAAAATTTTAGGGGATTTTAGTGTTAAAAATTTTCTTTTTTGGGACTTTTTTAATTATGAATTTTATTTTACCCTCCAACATATGTGATGGAATCAGTAATTAGTAGACTTGTCAAATTAACAGTTTTATATAATATTGTTTATGAATTTCCAATAAAGAAGATTCATTTTCGACCTCAAAGTTAACTATGTCACCCAAAATTTTGTTTAATTCTCCATACAATTAATGTCATTAATGTCACACAACTATCCAAATTGTCGGCAACAAATATGCATTCAACTAAAAACATTTATTGCATTTCATCTATTTCAAAATTACAATTTATTCATCTACCTCAAAAAAGACATCCGTTGTCCAAGTCTTTTAAGTGTACACTTAAGGATGGGAATAGGCTAGGCCGTCCGTAGTGGCATATGGTCTGGCCTACTTATGGTCTGGTCTGGTCTGACCTATTTAATAAAAAAGGTTAGATTCATGCTGTTTTTAAAGTCTATTTATTTAAATAGGTCAGACTCAAACTTATAAAAAAATCTGTTATGCCTAATAGGCCGACCTATATATATTTATTATTTATTAATATTATTTTTTATTATTATATTAATAATATTATTTTCTATTTTAAATTCTATTAATTAGGCAATCACTTACTAATCATTCCATATTCAGTAGTCGTTCCATATTCGGTAGCAGTTCAATATTTGGTAGTCGTTTTATATTCGGTAACCGTTCAATTAGTCAATCACTTAGTAGTTGTGTCTTATTTGTTTAAGAAGTAATAATAGATTCATTTAAAAAAGCTTTTAAAAAGGCTTCCAAGTCAGGTCAAACTATTAAAAATGTCAGACTTAGGCCGAAAAAAAGCCTATGATAGGCCGTAGACCGAAAAAATAAATCGTATGCCAGACTCAGGTCTTTCAAAGTCTGGTATGGCCTATTCCCACCCCTATATACACCTTAAAATAATATTGTTCAATAATTTCCAATAAAAAATGCTTATTTTATCCTTCAAAACATCAATTTTTCCATCCAAGACTATAGATTCAATTTTCTATACAACTAATGTGATTAATACTACACAATTATTATTCAAAAGATCCTAAAAAAATCGGTTTCTCTTCAAAGTATATTACATGCTAGAAAACATTTGAATGGATTGGTCATTGCAAATATGCAATGGATTGGGTCCACTCAATTACATTAAAACGTGTATTTAGGATACCCTAAGATGGCTTAATATCTGTCACCTTCATATTAATTTCCAAGTAAAAAGAATCTTCATCCCTCTCATTTTCCCACACATTCTCTTTAGTCTCTACCTCTTTCATTTATTTCTTCTATCCATCCTTTTTATTGTTCTTCTCTCTCACTTATTTATTTATTTTATGACTTTGTTTTAAAGGGAGCTTCTTCAAAGACAACTATGCATCTAATACAAGAATGTTATTTATGTCAAGGTTATTTATTGTTCATTTGTTTTTGGTTTTTACTCTTTCAAACGCCTATAAGTTATAATAATGTTCTACACTCCTCTACTATTCCCTTTATTCTTCTTTCTTCGTGTGTTTGTAAATCATCCTCTTTTTATAGTTTATTTTGGTTTATGTCGTTTAATTTCAATTAGATTATTTTTCACCCTTTGGTTTAATCTTATCGGTGCTATTGGGTATTACATCATGGTTATCAAGAATTATGAATTTATTTGTACATATTGTTGAAATAAAATTTAAACAACTAATTCTCAGATTTTTTATTTCTTTTCAAAGAAGATCTCATGCTCCTTAAACTTCAAATAGATCATTATTTTGCAGGTTGTGGTAGAATTTTCATTGATATACTTTATTTATGGGTTGAAAAGTTTATGTAAAATTTCTTTGAAATTAATTATGTGTATTTAATATGACTCAAAAAAAAATTACTACTAGATTGTTTAATCTGCATGATGATCTATAAGATTTTTAATATTCATATGTATAATATTAAGATAACTATGTGTTGTGAAAGATTTTCCACTGATTACTCACAACTTCACCATGTACATGCATTTGTTTTTTAATCTCTATCAGAAGGTGTTAAATATACTCCATTCGTTTACAAATATAAATCAAAATCAAAATGCATTTGGTGGAGTATGATTTTTGTGATATGGGAGTATAATATAAAAAAAGTGTCAAAAGTATGATATATGTGTGGATATATATAAAAGTATGTTTTGTAACAAACTATCTCAATTTAAAATTATCTGGCAGATAGAAACAAATTGACAATTTGACTGGCAAGATTTTTCTTTCTTATAGAAGTTGCAAAAATGCAACTACTAATTATATGGTGATTTTATTTTATTTTTGCTTAAAAACTACTTTTTTTTTCTTTTTCACATCCAATAAATTATTTTCATAGGATACTAAGTTGTAATGGTATCGTATGAGTTGGGGAATGTTAAGGTTAGAAATGACATAGTAGCACATCAAGTGAATAAATTTGAGGATATGTTTTATTATTTATTCTGTCATTTTGGACAAATTATAGTATTTTGTAGACATTATATTTAGGTCTACTATTGCTAGGTGTTGTCCACTTTCCATTATATTTTATTGAAATTTTTTATTTACTTCATTTTCAGAGTTTCTATGCAATTTCCTAAAATATATTAACACTTTTCTTTGTTTTTGGACTCATACTTTTAGTGATTTTTTTTTAATTAAAAATAATATTCATTCATTTCAATTGAGGAAATATATCAATCAAAAATAACACAAAGGCAAATTTCTCAAAAATTAAAAATGATAAATATGTGAACAAACTCACAATATCCAAGTAATGCTAAAATGATCAAAATACTTAGACTTCTGAATCTGCAACGTTGAGGACACCAAAATTATTGATTGTATCAATTTGTACTAGGTCAATATTAATATATCAATATAAATAAATTAAACACCGTAACGGAATGAGAAAATTAAATATCGCACTTAATTGATGAAATAAAAAAAAATACAAAAAGAAAACAAATTTATAAAAAATTATTTATTTAAATAAAATAATAATAATTTGAGAGGACTATTTCATATAACTGACTTTTAGTCACCTCCCTTCAATGATTGAAAAAAAAAAGATAGTAAAATAAAAATTGGCTGATATTTTTAATGACTTATCATACTCAAATTATACTAAAATTATTTAAATATTTTTATGCTAATTGAAATTGGCTGAGCTGCCATATTTTTATTAGATTTTGGAAAATAAAACACTTCAATATTTGTGGTTTATTATATTACATGTTTTTTACTCAAGTTCATAGATCACCTAGGAAGATACAAAGATACAAATTTTTCAACTGTTGCTAATTTTTGTATTGTGGTCTTTTTTATAATTGATCAGTCATCGCACTAGTGGACACAATTCCAAATCTAAATCATTTAACACTTACAAAAATACATATCATTTAAATTTTTTAATAATAAAAAAAAAATATTTTTTCTTTATATTTTTAATTTGTCCGCATTCTTAAATAATTTAGATTTATGACTGTGATTACACAATTGCATTGTTATTTGGGTACAACAAAACAATTATTTTATTCTGCAAGACACTATTAATAGTAATTTTTTTTACTAATATTATTAATAGTTTTTGAATATATACAAACTATAAGTGATATATTTTTTGTTAGTCAATTTAATATATAAAATTACCAATAAAAAAATACTTAA
>JBBPBT010000938.1:4194355-4206295 GCA_037974875.1 Cicer bijugum | reverse complement strand
AAATATTTTATCAAAAACTTTTATTCATTGCTTAGTTATAAAAACATAGAAATATAACATAAATCTAAATTATATCTTATTATAAATTTTAAATATAAAATCAAATAAAATCTTCTTAAGATATTTAATTATATTATTCGCAACTATATGAAATTGTCAAACAAACACAATTATTTTTAAATAAAAGCTATATTATATTTGAAAAAAATAAATTTGGATGAAAATTTTTACATATTAAATATCTCAATGTATTAATTTTGCAAAACTAAAAGTTTAAATTTATTTACAAAGAACAGTGAGTTTATTTATTTGTGAGATTTTGCGTAAAAAATATATTTTTGTGAGAAAAAATTGGATCTCAATTTTGTTTAGGACCTAACCGCATATTCACATATTTTTCCACAAGCTTTCTTTATTTAATTTAATGCGGTACTACTGAGAGAGTGTTGCAATCCAAACCCTCGTACTCAAAAGTAAAACCTCTCCCTCCTATTTCTTGCATCTCGTTTTCGATTCTGTGACCCATCTCACTCCCAGGTACCTTCTCTTCTTACTCATCTCGTTTTGATTGTTGCTGTTTTATTATTTCTTTTTTTATTTTTCTCTATTTCTCGCTTCTAATGTGTAATTCACTCTTACAACAAATTACATCTTTCGTTCTTGTTATTTCGTTTTCAACTTTACCTAAACAAATGCTGTAATTTATTTAGTATGTATAATAGCTTTGTTATGTTAATTTTGTTTTTATTGTTTTTGAAGTTTTTTTTAGGGTTGAGATTGTAAACGAAAAAAGAAAAGGATGAGTGGAGCAGAGAAAGGTTCAGGAAGCACAAAAACCCCAGCTGATTTCCTCAAATCCATTCGTGGTAGACCAGTTGTTGTCAAGCTCAACTCTGGTGTTGACTATAGAGGTTCGTCTCTATATTTTCCATTGTTATCTATCATTATTCTTTGCTTTTCTTCAATTTGGATTTTATTGATTTTCATCTCAAATCATATTCCTAGTTAATCTTTATCTGTCATACGTACCACCCAAAATCATTGCATAAGAAGGATTGTATACAAGCTTATCTTTTATTTGGTTGGTTCATTCTTTAAATTTAGACGACAACATATTTTCTTATTCAGTTATCTTAGTTTACATTATTTATAGATGGTTGGTGGCAGAGCTAAGCTAATTTTGCAATTTATCATTTTAATTCTTAGAGTGAAGACTCAATTCAGTCCCTGAAAAAAATAGAGAGACCTAATTTAGTTGCCGAGAAAAATAAAAAATGTTTTAGTCACTCATTAATTTGTCTTGAAGGACTAAAATGTGCTTAGTTGTTCTCAGGGACTAAATTGGGTCTTAGTTTTTGTCAAGAACTAAATTTGGTTTTAGTTTTTTTCAGGACTAAATTGGGTATTCACTCTAATTTTTAATGGAAAGAGATTGAATGTAGTGGAACAAAATGTAATGATATTAGCTTTTCTTATTTGAATTGTTTCAAATTTGATTTGTTGAAATGGAATAGAACATGATGGTTTCCCTTTTAATTTCTCTGTCTAATTTGGAGTTCTGAGATGGACCTCGTCTTTTTTTCTTTTGGAACCATCTAGAAATAGTTGAAGACTGTTTATGATATAGTAAAAGGGGAGTACACTAGGAGAAATAAGCATGTCACAGAGGGTTGTATCACCTCTAACTGATGCAACTAAGCATTTTGTTATTGGTTATGAGTAGATGTTGAATTAAAAGAGAAAAAGGCATAGTATACGAGGAAAGAAAAGGTTAGGTTGGATTGGGGAGAGCATTAGGGTCTCAAACACCTTGGAGGGTGACTCATATCACTTCATTGTCTACCATTGGATCTCTTTGACCTGAGTGGTAGCTCTGGAATAGTGCATTGACTGTTTCTTGATTGATCATTAATTTACCTCTGGAATAATGCATTGACTGTTTGGTTCTATCAGTTCACATATTGGTGCATATGTCCATCTGAATTTTTAACATTATGCTTCTAGTTACACAAACTTAGCTCAATCCTTTTGGTTAATCTTGCAGGTATCCTAGCTTGTCTAGATGGTTATATGAATATTGCAATGGAACAAACAGAGGAGTATGTTAATGGACAACTCAAGAACAAGTATGGTGATGCATTCATTCGAGGGAATAATGGTATGGTACTCGTGCTTGAAATAAAATACTCTTGATTCTTTATTGATTTATATCTGACTGCAAAAATAATCGACAATTTATTTCCTTTGACGCAGTTCTATACATCAGTACCTCAAAGAGGACTCTAGCAGAAGGGGCTTAAAAGTACAGGAATCCAAATATATGTTGGTTTGAAAGACACTTGTAACTTTTAATATTATGCAGACTGTCTTTACTTAGCAGCTGTTGCCTAACTGAAGCTTTTTTACTTCATGTTTGTCATGGTAATTTAGTTGCTATGGATATATATTAAGGCAAAACATCATTTTAAAATACTTGTTGGCGTATCTTGGCAGAAGAACATTTTAGCTTAGTTTGGAATTTTGAAATAGTAGTATTAAATGCTATTACTTCTGTGTAGTTTTCATTTTTTTTTTAATATTTATAATTGATATCTTCTACAAATACATGATAGCTTCAGATTGTAACCGGCCTAACTCTATCCAGACTGAATTTAAATAATAGATACTGTTGAGGTGTATAGTTCATGAACTGGTTGAACCATAGTGAACTTCAATCCAATCTGGTTCTTATATTTGTACAAAACAGTTCACTTAAATGGCCACCATTCTAATTTGCTGAACTAAATAGCCAAGCCAATATCACTTAAACTAGCCTGCTCTCTATAGAAATCCAAGGCCCAATTTCTCACAAAAGCTTAACGCGATAAGAAAACATACGCCAATGAGAACACTGTCATAACAGACTTGCCAATGAGAACATTGGTATGACAAAGAGGGGAGACATAGTTTGAACTTTGTCATTCATCTCGTCTCATTTGACAATATCTCATTGAATATGATGCAAAGATGGTGGTGAAATGCATTAATCAGGAACTATGCCTTGCTGCCATAGATCCTGTCATTAGGAACTGTATTGTCATGTTAAAACAATTTGAAGATAGTTCAATGGTTTTTGTTAAAAGACATCTAAATAGTGCTGCTGCTCATGGAATGGTTAGGATTGTTAATTTGGTTCAAGAACTTGGGCGGGGAATTCCCCAAACCCAAATTCCTGCTATCTTACGCATGTAATGATTGTCCATCATTTCAATGATATTAGATATCTGTTGTCAAAAAGAAAACATTCCTAAAGAGGTCATACTCTTATACAAACTGTATTGATATCACAACCCATTCATTTTATAAAAATTTAGTCAGGATGGAACCAAAACTCACTGCATGAACAAGACAGTAGCAGAAAAGCATATTATATATTTGCATATTCCAAATTTTTAGTGTTTACTCTGTATATTAAATTGTGTGTATAACCAAAGCTCGTCGCATTCACAATTCATTTAATATGAGCTGATTCAGGATTGGAGGAGACAAAATATTTTATCCAAATAGATTATACCCGTTGTAAATATATATGTTGTCCCATCTCATATTTCTAACTCGTTTACTTTTTGGTAAATAAATGGAAATCTTTTGACAAATATGCGAAATTGAAGTAGTCACACTGTCAATAATTTAAGAAAAGTAGTCTTAGAATGGAAGGCATGAAAGTAGTATGGTTTATATGATCAGATGAACGATTGTGGTTGTCTCATCTTCAATTGCCAAAAACTTGCACTTTTGAGCTATGGAACTTCCACAACCATTCATCATTTGTAAATCTTGTTCATATACCCAACGATGTCTGAGAGTTGTGAACTTGATAATATAAAAGAATGATTGTTGCACCAACTCGGTACTTGACTTTCTGGAAAACAATAAAGCAACAAGTGGAAGATCCATACCCAGCAAATCGTCTTCCTCGAACGGTTCTGTTCATTCGCAAGTTGGCGGTGCTGTTCGGATCAATTTAAATTATACTATCCAAATATGATATCGATTTGGTTCAATTTTGAGGACATTTTGTAAAAAAACCATTCAATTTCAATTTCAAGCAGTATTACCAAAAATTTGATCGGATTCTTGAATTAATTTTAGAATATCTAAATTATAATTATAAAAAATATTAATATTATAAAAATACAGTAAAAAAATAAATTCGATGTAAATATAATATTACGGAATAATGATTATATTTAAAATAGAAAAAAAATAAAAAAAATATATAAATGTAATATGATTCTATAAATATAAAAATAAATAAATTTTAAAATTATATATACAATTTAGTTCAATTCATTTTTGAAAAAAATTTTGAAATTAATCCGTCCAATTTTCACAAAATAACATTCAAGAATAACCAATAATATTTGTTTTTGTGCAGTTTCAATTTTTTTAATCGATTTACAGTTTTATTTTGGATTAATTTGTGACTCAGTTTTTGATGAGTTGGGTGTAAATAGGGTTCTTTTTGTTTAATTTGGTGAAGTTGATTTGTTTTAAGAATAAAATGATGAAGAGGATGATAAAGGTGATGAGGATTAAGATGAAAATACTACATGTTTTAATTTTAGGGTTTAATATGTTTTTAGCAACCATAAAATAAATTTTCACCTTTTAATTTAAGCCATTGAAAAATAAAAATGCAATTTGTCTTGACTTTAGCAAAATACCGGTATTAATATGTTAGATGTCTTGGCTTGTATTGAAATCCAAAATTTCACAGTTGCGTGAATTAATTATGATGAAATTTATCATCTCTTTTAAGATAAAAAAATTAAAATACAACTTTTAATCTATATAAAATTATCAAACATATAATTTTTGTTTCTACTATTAAATTAACATACAGTTTTAAATGAATATTTCTAAACATGTTTACAAAATTGTAATAAATTTTTTCATATAAAATGAGCTCAAAATTCGATTTCAAAATCCACATTTGTCACTTTTAAAAAACTTTGAATTTTTGTGAATGAATTTTTTAAAATGTTCTAAAGATGCTAGAAAAAAAATCATTCAAAATATCTTTTAAGTAGAAGGACAATTTTATTTCAACAGAGACTAGAGACTAGAGCTGTTTATTGAATAATTTGTATGGACTAAAAATTGTAATTTTATTTTAAAAGACTAAAATTGAAAAAGTTGAATTTTTATAAGGATTAAAACAATATTTAACACTAATTTTTATTTAAAAAGTTTCTTAAAAGATAAACTTATGTAGAACATGATGCAGAGATGGTGTGAAATGCATTAACCAGGAACTGTATCTGGCTGCCACAGAACAGTCATTAGGGACTGCATTTTCTTGTTAAAACAATTTGAAGATAGTTCCATGGTTTTTGTTAAAAGACATCTAAATGGTGCAGCTAGTGCTCATGGAATGGTTATGATTGCCAATCAATTTGGTTTGAGAACTTGGGAGAGGAATGCCCCAACCCAAATTCATGATATCTTGTAATTGACTGTCCATCGTATCAATGATATTACTATCAAAAAGAAAACATCCCAAAAGAAATCAAAATCTATACAAACTGTATTTATATACCAACCTATTCATTTTATAAAAAAATAACCAAAACTCACTGCATTAAATAGAACTTGTATTAATATGTCATCAGTTTTCATCTTATCCTTGAGTTTCTTGAACAAGACACTAGCAGAACTGACCCCAATGGAACGCAACATGAACACGAGCAAATTGTAGAATATTTCAATATAGGAGGAAAAAAAAACTAGATCATGAGTAATTTTTCTGAGCAATGAGCATTATACTACACATGATAACTCTGAAGCAACCATCAACGACATCAACCCAGTAGTTTAGCAAGAAATCACAATTCTTTGAGTAGTATGTATGATGAACCAAGACCTACCTATGATCTGCAGATTCTGCACCACCAAGTCACCAACAATGACGAAACAGGAAATTTACAAGATGTTATGTCATTTACAAAGTCACCCCAAAAGGAAAGTGCAGAAAAGCATAGCATATTTACACATAATGAAGACTAATTTGTCCAAATTTTTAGTATTTACTTGGTACATATGATTAAATTGTGTATATAACCAAAGTTCGTATTCACAGCTCATTTAATATGAGCTGATTTGGGGCTAGAGGAGAAAACTAATTTTATCCAAATAGATAATTCATTGTAAAAATATGCTGTTAGCCTATCCCAGTCATATTTGTAAATTCATTTTTTTATTTTTATGTAAATAAATGTATATCTTTTGAACAGTATGTGAAACTGCAGTAGCTACACTATATCAATTTAAGAAATATACCCCAAGAATGGAAGGCATGAAGAGTAGTTATAATAATCTAGAATAAGCCATACTAATCAATCGAGTAAGAGTAGAGTTGCTATACAAGTTATGGTTTAATATAATCAGATGAATGATTATGGTTGTACCTCACTTTCAATTGCCAAAAACTTGCACTTCCGAGCTACGAAATTTCTGCAGTGATGCATGCAACAGTTGTAGATCTTGTTTATATATCCAACGATATCCACATCTCTGCACCTCCAGATCCAGACCTTTGTTGTTCTTAAAAACAATAACTTTCATATCCAGATGCATGAGAGTTTTGTCTACAAACTTGAGAATATTTACAAATGATTCCAGAGGGAAATACATTAGGCACATGTGATCTGATTTGACCGCAACAAGTTCTCTTTCAAGAATTACTGGAATGATGCCATTCCACCACCAGTTAGTATTACAATTAGTAAAATCTAGCTTTATTTGGGTTCTCTTTGCATTTGTTGTGGTAGTTGGATTACCAGGTGCAATGGAAAATACAGCACAACAAGCAATGCCAATGATATGGTTGTTATTGTCATAAGAAATGGAAGACGAGTCTATTCTTATTGAATTACCCTCGCTCTGATTGTTGCACCAACTTGGTATTTCACTTTTTGGAATTACAATATCAAACCAATCAACAGAGGTAGATGATTCTTGGATTGCCTGAATGAATTGTATCATCCATGAAAATGCCATGATACTGCAACGTTCCCTCTCACCCAATTTAGGACAGTTGAAAATGACCAATCCTTTTATATTCTCATATATGTTAATATGAAGGTTGTGATCGATATTAGCAGTACGAGAAGGAAGCTCAGGCAAAGATTCCAACAGCTTGCAATGCTCCAAGTTTAAATATACAAGTTTGGAAAGCTCCCTCAGACTAGGTACTGTCACAACATTGTTTCCTCCTAAATTTAATCCTTCTAGCCAATGTAGACATCCAATTGCATCGGGGAGCTGGCTTAGACCGCAAAAACTAACATCAACTTCACGCAAACAATATAAGCTAAGCAAGGAAGGCCGCAAACAACCAGTTAAATCTTTGTGATACAAGGAATGTGATGAAATTTCACTTGAATTAAGCTTTTTCAATTGCCATGGATTCTTAAACACTTTGGGACACCCCGGAAGATATAAACATTTGATGGAGCTCATACCAAGTATGTTGTTGGGTATGCTTGCTAGATTTTTGCAATATTTCAAATTCAAGAAAACAAGCTTTCTTAGAAGCCCAATAGATGGATCCATCTGCTCCAGTTTTACACATCCTTCAAGATCTAGCACCTCAAGATTTGGGATCTCTCCAAAATCTGGCATCTTTCTTAGATTTTTTGAGTAGCCCAAATCCAAAAATTCTCAAATTGGGCAAATACTGTCAAAGACCAACTGCCAACTATTAGATAGGTAATTAGCTCTGATACCATATTACAAAATGAATAAAACAAAATATTTCTTAATATAATTGATTGAACAAAATAATTACAAATGAGGGACTATATCTAGGTCATAACATACCTCAACAAATCCAATTAGCTATAACAAATATAAAACTAACTTACAATTTAACTAATCAATGGTAAAGATAAAATGTTGTCAAACTAACTACTTATCTAATACTAAGAAAATAAAGACAGTGTTTCCCTTTGCTCATTATTTTACCATAAAAAAAGAGATGCATTTAATTATTTTTGTGTGTTATTAAGAGAGAAAAAACTAAAAAGAGAATTTATAGTACCTTCTTGTCTTTCCATAGTTGTTTGACGTTGCTATTCCTCAAGTTCAATTCAACAAGTTGGTTGGGACGAAAACTTGATGGCAAATACTTGAAAGGATATCTATCCCACTCTAGATATCTTAACTCGCTAGAAAGACATGTAATGTTTCCCAAAAAAGTCACTCCTTTGAGTATGAGCAATCTAAGATGACTTATTTTTGACAATGTTTCATCCTTGATCAATATTTCATCCTTGATCAATATTTTCTTTTTTCTTTCCTCTCTAACAAAACATACGGCTTCAACCTTCTTTTCCTAAAACATTGCAAAAAAGAAAGAAAAACTCAAATAGTTTTCAATATATCGCTTTAACAAACATGGAATTAAATTTTCTAATTTCAAACAACCACTATACCATATTCTCCAACATAACATTGTAGAATTGTTCGTAGATCCACAGCCTGCTCCATTTTCTTGACTCATTGATTGAATCTTCTTGAACAATTTTTCTGCCCAACTCTTCTAACAAACCATGTATTTCAATTTTATCTGATGCAGAAATGATTA
The DNA here is from genome assembly GCA_037974875.1 of Cicer bijugum. Lineage (NCBI taxonomy): Eukaryota > Viridiplantae > Streptophyta > Magnoliopsida > Fabales > Fabaceae > Cicer > Cicer bijugum. The sequence goes on along the minus strand of JBBPBT010000938.1, from coordinate 4,197,666 downwards.
TAAGTGATTTATCAATTAGAACTCTTAATCCAATATCAGGATGGAATCCACAACAATTTAGAACATTCTTAACATATTTCTCCTTACACCCATTGAAAAAACAAGCAACATGAAGAAATATTTCCTTTTGCATTTTCTCCAGCCCATCAAAACTTAACCGCAACACATCCATGATATCTTCGTTTGGACTTTCTCTCAATGTTGCCAACGCGCTTTCCCATTCAGGGATATTTCGACCAAACAAAAATGAGCCCAATACTTTAATTGCCAGTGGTAGGCCATTAGCATACCTTAGTATGTCAAATGCCAACTTATCATAACTACTCATAATATGATCAAGTTTGAAAGCTTTTCGACAAAAGAATTGAAGCGAGTCAGACTTATTCAAGAGTGGAACTTTGTACACAACATCCACTCCAAACTCTTTCAAGATATGCTCATCTCTAGAAATTATAACGACTCTACTCCCCACACCTAACCATTCACGCCTCACATCTAATTTCTCGAGTTGGTCAATTTGATCAACATTGTCAATAATTATAAGGGCCTTTTCACGACATAGCCTACTTTGTATCAAGTTAGATGCGTTGTGAAGATTGCATGTTTGAAGGTATTCTTCGCCTAGAGTTTGAAGTAGAATTTGCTTTTGTGCACCAATTGGACCATCATGCCTATAAATTTTGCTCAGATCAGCAATATGGCAGTACACAGGAAATTGGTGAGATATTTTGTTGTATAAAACAGTAGCAAGGGTTGTCTTCCCTATTCCTCCCATTCCACTAATTCCTACAACCCGGACATCATCAATTGAGTCCAAAAGTAAACACTTTTCCAATTCTTCTATAGGAGAATCCGTCCCAACTAAATCTTTTGGAAGGCTAGAAAAATTGTAACTCAATATATTTATAATCTCTTTAACGATCTTTTCAATCTGTGCAAATTGTGGCCTGCAAGTATAAAACAGTTAACCAACAACGCCAAATCATAACATACCAAAACCAAAACAAAAAGCATGAGTACATGACCAAATAACAGTTTTTTTTTCCTTTCAGAAAACTCTCTTTTGATTAATTAAAACATTTTGTCTAGGGCTTCGTGATTAAATTTATGTATCAAAGCTTGAAAATTTTGCACAAATAGGAGGATTACTTACTTATCATGTATGTCCCAACCAGAGAGATTAGCTACTTGTGTGAGAGCTTCTCTCCATTGTTGGACCATATTGTAGTCTTGTTGGAATCTTTGTTCATGTTTGACAAAGGCTTTTTCATAGTCCCCTTCTTTTTGATATCTCACCTCCGAAGGATCAACATCATAGAAAACCGGCAGAATATGTTTTGTCGGTTGTTGACGGCAGTGAAGAAGGATGTACTCCAATTCTCGCAAGCACCAAGTTGATGAAGCATAGTTCTTAGAAAGTACCACAACAAAAATCTGTGAGACTTGGATTGCTCGAAGGAGCTCAGGTGCTATAGATTCACCTTTTGGAAGATTAGTGTCATCCCTAAATGCAAAAATGCCCTTTCTTTGGAGAGCATTAAAAAGTTGATCAGCGAAGTTGTAGCGTGTGTCTTTACCTCTGAAGGTGATAAATACGTCATAATAATTTCTCCTTAGAGATGAAGAGCTGTTGCTGCTTTGGGTGATACTATTATTGCTGGTGCTGGCCATCTCAATAAAGCTAAATTATATATGGTTAATTCATGTGTAGATTCAACTACTGCAATTGCAAGGGAAGGAATGCATAGTTAGGACAGCATGAAATACAGTATTTATTTTATAGTAAAACAAACAAGCAGTACTGTGAAGCAATGAACAGAAACTTCCAGCCTTGATTTCTTGGCAACTTTTGTGACGTTCAAATGTGGAATTGATTTATTTATTGATAATCCAAAAATTCATAAGAAACTTGGCTAATGGATGAAAGGTAGGAAGGTAGGAAGGAAGGAGTAGGTAGGACAAAGTGTAACTAACAGTAATCTGGAATTAATTAAATAGAGCAAGAAGTCACCTTTCAACAAATTTTTTATTAATAAATAATAGGGGAAGTTACATTTATCTCCACTAAAGTCATCTTGAATTACATTAACCCCTCATTTAGTTTCGAAAAAACACTCGGCTCTCCTATACTTACTAAAAGAAATGCATCAAATATTTTTTTTGTCACACTTCAATTTATTCATGCCATTTACTACATGACACAATTAGAGTTTTCATTTGTAAAAGTACGACTATACAATTGGTATTTGTAATTTTGAAAGGTAGTGTTATGTTCTTAGTAGCACAACCAAAATGTCTATTCAAGTGTCTTTTTGATAAATGACAAATAAAGTTGAAAGAATGATACAAAACAAATGTTATGCACAATTTTATTTAGTAAGTATAGGAGAGATGAGTGTCTTTTAAAAACTAGATGGAGCATTAGTGTCATTTAAGATAACCTCGGGAGGAGAGGTAAATGCAATTTCTCCTAATTATTTTTTCTTGGAGATGATGAACTGTCCATCTGAACAAGCTAAATTGTCAGAGGATATACATGAAAAAGAAAAATATTAACTAATATCTTTAAGATATTTATTAAGAATTTAAACGCAAAAGAAGAAAACTTTAAAAGTTATGTAATTCATAGTTTAAAAGTATTAAAAATGTTATTTTGTATTTTCTTTTTTGGTTGCTTATTAAGTATTCTTGCAATGTCTTTAAAGCAATTATTATCTTCAGTAGAAATTGATAGGAAAAGACAAGGTGTAACTAGCAGTGTTACGCCAGCGTACGAAATGTAGAATTAATTAAACTAGATTATGGCCCGCGCGTTGCGCGAACATTTATAATATTTATAAGTTTTTTAAGTATTATTTTATAATATTACTTTATTGATTTGTAATAATAGAATATGATAAAGAAAATTAAAATGAAAGAAAATTATGTTTATCAAAATAATCTAATTTAATTTTTAAAATATTTTATAAAATTCGTATGAAAACTTATTATATAGAATAATTGTTTGACTTATTGTACTTTGATTGTTAATTTATTTTTCAAAAGTACTTGTATTTGTTTGATGAAATAAAATGTAAAATACAAACCCAAAAATAAGTCTAAATTTATTTGTTTTATTAGTATGATGTTTTAATTGCAACCATGAGAAGTTGTTGTAAAATAAATTTATTGAATATATTTCATCAAGAGTTCGAAATTTATTTTATTAAAGATTTACATATACTTTAAATTAATTTTAGGTACTTAAAAGTTTTAACTAATTATTTGTGCAATTGAATTATAGTTATCTTGATATATACCAAAAATAAATT
>JBBPBT010000938.1:4177839-4193839 GCA_037974875.1 Cicer bijugum | reverse complement strand
TTACTAAAAAATTTGATTGCCATAAATTGAAAGTAATTATAAATGGATTGACATTAATGAGTAATTGAATTGAATTGAATTGTTACTAAAATTATTATTCACCATAAGTGGAATAATATAAATTATTATAAAATAATTTATATACTTATAATAAAATAACTTATAAAATAATTTGATAATAATATAAATTATAAATTATTATCAAATTGTAAAATAATTTATAAATTTATTGTAAATAATTATAAAATGATTTTCAAATAATATTATCAAATAGATTTTTGAGGAAATGTAAAGTTGATTAATGCAGAAAAAAAACCGTATTGAGTAATAATGTAGATTTAATGTGAAAGATTTAAGCAAATTTAATAAATAATAATATGACGTTATAAAATAATAATGCGGAATTAATTTAAAAATTTTAAGTAAAAATTAAGAAATAATATTTAAATAGGAGATATAATATAAAATAGTGAATGATGTATATAATTTAGAGAAAAACAATTTAGAAACTGAGTAGAAGTTCTATGGAGACGTCCACGTAAGCTTTTCAGCCTATGTGAGAAATGTTTGCATACCTGGAGAAAATAGTGTGAGGTGGCAGTGGAGTATTCTGTTTTAAATATATAATAGATAAAGCAAGCAACCCAAGTCAATGAATAAATTTTAAATTAACAATTATATGTGGTTTACCACTTCAATTTTTTTAGTTCTTGCATAATCAAATAATCAAATACCTGTGAAACTGATATCTTGCTATTAAGGGAGTTCACATGTACGGATAAACACGAACTCAGTTATCCAATCCAATTTAATTCACATTTTTGACTCAACTCTTCGGGTCTAATCCGAACCAATCAATTGAAACTCAATTATATTCCGTTTGAATAGTAGATTTAATTTTTTAAATATATGAATTCACGCATTCAACCCACTGACGTGACACACACACACACACACACACACACATATATATATATATATATATATATATATATATTCTTCATTTTACAATTATATAGTTAAAATTTAATTATTGAAATATGTTTAATAATTCGTTGTTAATTTAAGTATTTTTTGTGTGTTTGTGGATGTATTTTAAGTATTAAATGATATTTTGCGATATAATTTTATTATTTTTTAGATATTCAAGTATTTAAATTTAATTATATTTTTTAAAAAAAAAATTATTATCTGTGAACGCAACACAACCCACTCATAATCGGATCGGTTCGGTTTGAGTTTGATGAAAAATTCATGGGTTCAGAACTCAACTCAACCTAAATAAAATTAATTGGTTTGGATATAGAATTTAGAAAAAAAAAACAATCCAATTGGTTTGGATATAGAATTTAGAAAGAAAAAAAAAACAATCTAACCCAACTTGTGTACACTTCTCGCCATCTTATAAACGGTTGGAATTTGGAGTATGGGTTGTTTTTGGTTCTTTTCTGCTATAGGAAGCACATATGTGCCTACGGTTTAACCTACCTTTACTATAGGTCATAATTTTTTTTTTTAAATAAAAAAACTTTAGTTTTTTATTTTATTTTAAAAAGTCAAATTAAAAGTTTTTTAAATTTATCAGGTCATATTCAAATAAATATAAATAAATTACTATTATCATATTATATTATATAAAGTTCATATTTTGTGTTAAATAATTAATTGCTAATATTTTTTAGAATTTAAACATACTATTCTACATTAATTTTTAACATTTAAATATATTATTATATAAAATAGAGTTTAAATAGATTACACATAAAGTTAAAATCTCTAAGTCTCCTAATTCAACTGACAAAAAAATAGATATTGTTAAGTTAAATATAATGTATTAAGTTCGAACCTAAAACTTTGTAGTTGTGTGAATTTTTGATAGTAAAATGTCATGTTTGATAGGAAAAAAAATAGAACATAATTTCATTGACCTATCTTAAATAAGTTAAACTACTTATTTAAAAAAATTAATAAAAAATATATCTTTAAATAGACTAACAATTCATACTAGACTTTTCTAAAAGATCAATTTCAAACTTAAACATAAAGTTTATAATAAAGTAAACACTTTTACTCTTTAAAAGTATAGGACATTGTCATTGACTAAATAAAAAATTCACATTAATCATTGAATTATCAAAAGGTCAATTAATTTAGTCATTCAAGTTATAATGGTTATGGTCATGAACTATTTTAACAATAAATTATATATTTGAGAGACTATTATAATATAAAGTTGTATTTTTTAAAAACTACTTTGATAATTTAATGTGTAGTTTGAATATTTTGCTGAGTCATATACTAAAATGGCAATGTTATATAATTTCAAAGGCTGAAATGATAGTTTATCCATTTATAATAAGTAAAAGATCAAACCTAATCAGTAATTTTTTCAATTAGGTGAGACTTAAACGTAATAAAATCTAATTTGATGTAGCCTATTTCCACCTCAAACTACTAGCGATATTAAATTATTTGTGAAAAATCTATTCCACACCCTCCCTTTATCCCCCACAAAGTCTGAAGTTTTGAAAAAGTCTTTTAAAAGTATCCCAATAAAATCTTACATTCATTTAAATAAATTTTCAAAAAAATGGGGAATGTGAGTGAATTTTTCCAAAAGTAATTGTTTCAACAATATCATTTTTTGAAAAAGTCAAATCCAGAATTCTGAATTTTCAAAATGTGAAAAATATGATGGAAAAAATTAATATTTCAATTTTTGAAAATGTCAGAATCAACAAATACATTCCACCAATTTCAGACTTTGAACTTATCAGAGTGTAATTTAAAAGATGTTTAGCCAGCGTAAAAAAATGCTTTAAAATTGCTAGATTCACAATAGTAATGAAAGAAAAAACAAAATAATTAATGTACAAATATTGAGACAACTATATGAATTTTGTGATTTTCACAAAACCCAGCAAATTACTAAGAAGGCTTCCTGAATTTTCTCAAAGTGCATGTCGAATAAAATGTAAATAAGATAAAAGCATTAAACCAGTGGCAATTAAGAAATGTCACTTTCCATATTATATGTAAAATAAATTAAAAATACATAAACAATTTCTCTTCTTATCTTTGTACTTATAAACAGAGAAACTATGTGTTGAGTTGTGTATGCAATGACCTCCACTTAATTAAATTTAAAAAAAATGAATTTTTATTACTTAATACATTAAAAAATAAATAAAAAAGAACAGAAACAAATCTATGTTATAAATTATGTCTACACTATATTTTGATATTTTTTTTTAAATATGTGACACATTGTTATATTAAAATCAAAATGTGTTTTTTATTAATTATTTTTTCTTTAAATATGTTTAGTTTATTAATTTAATCTTCAAATATATTTTTGTTAGTCAATTTGATTTATAAAATTATTAATAAAAAAATACATTTAGAGATGTGTTTGTAATTTTATTAAATTCTGATATTATAGTTAACACATCACACATTTAAGAAAAAAAAATAACTATTTATTAATTCTTTTAGTTGAAAGCTATATTGCCTCCACTAAAATTTTGGGTCCGTCTATGCTTATAAGTTATATTTCTCTCCAACATTCTCATATATCTTTGTAGCATCCAATTCCAATTCGACCCATTCACTTGTGGCACACAAACAAAGTAATGTTAGCAAAACATTTTATACAAAGCTCCTACTAGTTCCAAGTCCAACCCTTGAAGTCATGTTCTATATTGAACAAAACTTGGGTTCCACAGGGTGTGCTTTCTGTGATTCTGTTAGGATATGGGTTCCTAACAGATTCACCATCACCAAATTCTGTCCTCCTCACCCCATTTAGTTCCAAGTCCAACCCAATAGTCTAGATAGATCAATCATTGAGTAGAATAAGACAAAAAATTAGAATGAGACTTATAATACCTTTTGGCTCCAAATTGTGTAAAGCTGTATTTGTCTCCTCATATGTTAAGTGTCTCGGATAATTGGCAGCAGGATGCAAAACTACCTACAATGTGAAATATAACTTATGCCCTACAGCAATAGTGAAGAAAGAGGAGATTTATATTATGCTCTCTCCTTTACTAAGTTACTCCAAAAGGGAAAGTACAGAAAAACATAGCATCTTACACTTAATAAAGACATTAATTAATTTTGGCTGATTTTTATACGTGCTATGATTAAATTATGTGTATTACAAAATCTGCATTCAATTTCACATATCATACATGAGTTAAGTGAGCTGATTTGGAGCCTGAGGAAAAAAAACAGATCTTATCCAAACTAGAAAATGTATAACCCATGTCCAAGTTCATATTTCTGATAAATAGATGTCAATCTCATGTTGAATATGTGAAACCGCTGTTGCAATAATATGCTAATGGAAGAATGGAAGGCATGAAGAGTATTTATTTAGAATTAAACAGACTAAGAATGTTTAGAATGAAAAGGAGAAAACTTGTTATGTGCATGTAGCTGCAGTTTGAGTCAGATAAATTCAAAAATCAAAAATCATATAGTACACATGCCAAGATAAATTCAAAAATCAAATTGTAACTACTCAGTAGCTATTCCAGGGAAGAAATTTTAGCTTAGCATTTCTTCTCACCTTATCACCAACAAGGTGGATTGGAATGAAGTTTACTCTGTCTGACAACAATGTTTGAGTGTTGACCTCCTAATGTAAACCATGTAGTAGATAGAATTGCAGTTGCTACACCTATGGTTTCTTATTTAATGAGATGAATGGTTGTGGTTGGCCCTCATCTTCAATTGCCAAAAACTTGCAGTTCTGAGCTAAGGAATTTCCGTTGTGGTGCATCTGTTGTAGATCTCTTTATAATTTTTGATCTCCACATCCAAACCATGGCCGTCCATAACGCGAGTTGCCATTTTGATATCCCACGGTGTTTTGTCTAATAAGCTTATAATACCAAAGAAGAATCCCGAGTTAAGTAAATTAGCCACATGTGATTTGATTTGACCACAATAATATCACTGTTTATATTTACTGGAATTGGGTTATACCAGGCATCTTCATAATTACTGAAACCTAACTCTATTTATGATCTCCATGCATATGTTCCCGTAGCTGGATCATAAAGTGAAACAGAAAATACTGCACAACAAGCAACACCAATGAAATTATTGTCATTGTCATGCATGATTGGAGATAGGTCCATGCTTATTGAACTACCAACGCCCTGATTGTTGAACCAACTTGGTATTTCACTTCCTGGAATAATAATATTAATACCAATGTCAATCCAATGAAAGAAGGTAGACGAGGATCCTTGGTTCGCTTGAATGAATTGTATCATCCATGAAAATGCCATGTTACAGCACTTTTCCCTCTCACTCAATTTTGAACAAAGGAAAATATACAATCCCACTCTCCAATATTTGGTATTTGAAAATATATGATAATCATAATTAACACCAGCAGGTGAAGGGAGCTTAGGCAAAGATTCCAACAACTTACAATGCTCCAAGTTCAAATATACAAATTTAGAAAGCTCCTTGAGGCTAGACAGTGTCACAGAATTGTTTCCCCCTAAATTCAATCCTTCTAACAAATGTAGACATCCAATAGCATCAGGGAATTTACTTAGACCACAAAAAATAATATCAACTTCACGCAAACAAGATAAACTACACAACGAATGCAGACAATAACTAGCTAAATCTTTGTGTGTACTTGGATAAAAGGAACGGATGGCCAACACGATCCATTTGAAGGTGGAGGACATCGATTGGGAATGTGCTGCACTTTCACTTACATCAGTCTTCATCAAATGCCATGGATTTTTGAACAATTTGAAACAACCAGAAAGGTTTAGATCTTAAAGAGATCCGAGACCAAATATTTATGTTGGGAATGGTTTTTAGCTTTCAGTAGTCTCTCAAATTCAATAGAACAAGCTTTCTTAATATACCAATGGATGAATCAATCACCTCAATTTTTACACATTCTTCTAGAGCCAGCTTCTCAAGATTCGGGAAAGACCAACAAAAATAAGGACATTATTTTTCGCTTGTTTATAACTTTCTCTTCAAACATGGGGGGAGAATTATTTATTTATTTATTTCTGATTTGGTTATTTTCCTAAAAGAAAAAAAAAGGATATAAAGAGAATATATTGTACCTTCTAGCCTTCCCTTAGTTGTTTGATGCTACCATGCCTCAAAATAAGTTGATTGGGCTGAAAACTTGATGGTAAATACATAAAACGTGATTGGAGTCATTGCAATCAACAATCGTGAAAACGTGATTGGATACCTTAATTATTATTCACCTCGTCATCAATCATCAACAGAAAATCCTTTCATCAGCAAAAATGGTGGTGATCATGTTGAAAGGGTAAAAATGTAAATACAAAAAGCTCTTCCACCACTCTTGGCCAAAACGTCAGATTGAACTTGACTTTGTACAAAGCTTTGAGAAGGAAATGTTCAGAAATGTGAATGAAGGGTTACAAAACTCAACTGATCAACTGTAATCAAAGGGATGGAAAACAGGGAAAACTAAGAACTTCATTTCCCTCAGCGTTGCAACTTTATTACATCAAATAAATGCTTAATCGAAACATCATTAAAGTTTGAACTCTGCATTTTTTTTCCAATGCCACAACCCTCACATCACTACCCATACCCCTAAAAAATTTGTAAAAAAACTAAAATACCAAAAATATCTTTTAATATTTATAATATTTTTTATAATTTTATTAACCGAAAGTTCACCTTCATCAACATTTATTATATCTCATTACTCATATCAAAAAATCACCGTATCGTCAATTCTACTTTATAATCATTTAAAACCTATATAACTTATACTATTAGTTTCTTCGTTATCTTTGTGATTAAAGTAACTAAAGATGTATGTTTGTTGGTATGTTTCTGAGTTAAATTTTTTTTTTAAATATGTTCAAGTACCTAAAATTAAGTGTTAACAAAATCCTAAAGATGGTTAATGATGATTAATGATAATTGATGATGATTTAATTGTTGAGTATTCAATTATGAGTGGTTAATCCTAGATTGACCAGGAAATCGAATACTCATACACCTAATGCTTTAAGGTTTTGAGAGATGTCAATCAATATTCAATTATGAGTGGTTAATCTCACATTGACAAAAAATAAAGATATATAAGAAAAGTGATGATGATTAAAAAATATGTAGATTTGTAACAAAAATAATATTCACTTTTAGGAAAATTTTATTTATTGAAATAAACATAGTAAAACATAAATAGTAGTTTAATTATCATATACTATTATTATTATTATTATTATATTAATATTTCTAACAATTTTTGAAATTATAAAATGTTAATTATATTTGTCTTTTTATTGATATTTGCACTCGGTAATCTGATAATATCAATAAATGTATTTGAAAGTAATTCAATAATGAGTGTTTGATAAGTTTGATTGCAATTTCAAAAGTATTTAAAATATAAATAATGTAAAAGCTAAATTCATATAATTTTACTTTCAATTATCAAAATAGATATTCACATAATAACATTTTGTTCATCGGTTTTCAAACATGCAATATATTATTAGTGTGATAAAAAAAATGTAATATGTCAGTCTCATTTTAACGTTGGTTATCGTTATTCTGAAATTTTTTATCAAATTTTATCTTCATATTGTCTATTTGAAAAGTATTTTAAGTCGAACACAAGTTTTTATTTCATAAACTGTGAGGAAAGAAAATCATGTTATTGACATAAGCTGTACAAATTAATTTTTATAAGTCAACGAATATTCTCAAACGTGTAGATATCGTGATGTCTCTCCTTTTAATATAAAATTAATTAATTCATATATCCTTTTGTCCAGACACATTTGGAGTCGCTACGGGAGAACACTCACCACCCTTATTAGCCTCAGCCTCGGCCTCATCAGGCGTCACACAAAAAATAAAAAATAAAAACATATTTCACTTTTTTTTCCTTCTCATGCCTTTTGTTTTTAGAAAAAAAGAACGCAATGAATTGTAATTTTACAACTCTGATGATATTTAAACTCCGTTCTACTCAAATTATTCATTTGTTTGGTAAAATCTATTTACCATATAGTTAATAATTATTGCATTAGACATTATTACTTTGGCAATCAAAATATATTTTCAAACTCCTAATATGATTTCTCAAAAAGTAAATCATCATTAAAATAAGCTCATAATATTCATTTGTCAGATTCACCATAAAAGTGAAATAAAAAAAAACAGGATGTTTAATGTCCAAGAAATAAGATATTAGGAGTTTAAAAAACATATTTTTTTAAATATAAGACAATGATAGGTTTTTCATGATTTTCACAAAACCAGACAATACTTTAATTCTTTATTTTTAAAATAAGAAAGCTTCCTGAAGTTTCTCAAAGTGCATATTCAAATAAAATTGGAATAAGACAAAACCAGAATACCCGAGGCAATTAAAAAATGCCACACTTGATATATATATATATATAACACAAATACATGGACAATTTCTCTTCTTATCTCCAAACTTATAACTCTCTCCAACCTTCTCATATATATCTTTGTAGCATCTAATTCAAATTCAAGTCATTCACTTGTAACACACAAACAAAGTGATGTCTGCAGAACATGTTCTAAGGTTGCTAGATTCCTTCTGGTATGAGACTACAATTCTCACCAACAACAAAAACCCTTCAAACTTTAATCCCAAAGTGGAAAAAGTGCTTCTTCAAGATACAAAGCTTCTTCTAGTTCCAACTCAAAACCTTGAAGTAAGGTTCTATAGTGAACAAAACTTGGACTTCACAGGATGTGTTTTCTGTGATTCTTTTTCATCACCAAATTCTGTACTAAACTCATCTAAGCTCAGAACAATCCCTTCTGTGGGTGAAATCACAGAATTCTCAAAAGGGACTACTAGTGGAAAAAATCATGATAAGTGTGAGATTAAAACTGAGAAAAAACAAAGCCATAGTCATAGAAGAAGAAGATTCCGGAAAAGGAAAAGCAGAAGCTTTTCAGAACTAGAGTTTAAGGAGCTTAAAGGGTTTATGGATTTGGGTTTTGTGTTTTCTAAGGAAGATAAAGATTCAAAATTGGTTTCTTTGATACCTGGATTGCAAAGGCTTGGAAGAGAAGAAGATGATGAAGAACAGAAGAAGATTGATGAAAGTGTTGTATCTGACAAACCTTATCTATCTGAAGCTTGGGATGTTCTAGACCAAAAAGAGAGAAGAAATCCATTACTGAATTGGAGGGTACCAGCTAAGGGTAGTGAGATTGACATCAAACACAATCTTAAATTTTGGGCTCATACAGTTGCATCTGTTGTTGGATAACAGTCAGTTTTAAATTGCAGTTGCAGCTGTGTAAATGTGAGCAAATAAATGCATTTGATATAATCACAATTGCTATTATAATATGGTTGAAGAAATTTTACAATTTGTTATGTTGCAGTTGCAATTGCAGTAAGTTTGTGTTTTTCTTGTAGAAGTTATGTAAGATTAGATTTTAACAAGAATAATAAATGTATATATTTTCCAAGTTTTTTCACTGGCCCAATTTTTTGAATCTCCCTAAAAAACAAATGTATTGGATGGTAAATCATATGAATGGTTGTAGTTTATGCAACGATAATGTATAAAAATTAGACAGTTCTAGTATTAGGTCGTTTTGCAATTTTGGTATGATACTTTATGTTGATATGGAAAACATTGATGAACATATTCCAAGAGAGTGGAAGGAAACAGCAATAGCATAAGACACTTCTTTTGCCTTAATTTTGTCTTTTTCTGATATCAATAATTGAGGAATACAATACTCAGGCACGACGTTATATTATACTGGATGTGGTTGACGCGGCGTTATATTAAATACCAAAACAAGTTACTTAAATAATGTTGTTTTGTGAATAACAAGAATGGTTGGGCTCGAGTGAAAGAGACAAGTAGACCCACTAATTATTTCTAGTGGTGCTTGTCTCTTAATCACGTTTTAGTGAAAAAGGTTCAATTCAACGTGAACCACAACTTAATTAAAATCCAGAACAACAAAAAGAAGTTGATCACACCAATTGCCATTTACCTATGGTTGATATTATAAAGAATTGTGATGTTTGATTTTTTTTAACATTCTTTAGTGAGTCATCCATAAGTATTTGGACATTAGGTTATACTCTAACGAGTCATTCGTCATAAAATCCAATTTATTTATTTATTTTTATTATTATTTATAAAAGAATGTGGTGCACTTTTCTAAAAGCTTGCTTGGAAACCAAAAACATTTTAAAAATGATTAATTTCAAAATATTTTTTGAAGTCAAAGTTGTTTTTTGTAATGGAAGTCAAAGATGTTTGATCTTACGGAGTAAGCTACATTTATTAAATGTAAGCAAAGAAATCAATTAGAAATTTATCAGATTTTTTCAATAAAAAATTGATATCAATGAGAAGAAGTTAAAGTGAAATTTCGAGTTTTGGATATGGTATACTAGGATACTCTAATTGAAGTTGACATTGGAAAAGTAGCCAAATTGATTTCCTATTATATATGCAAATTATCTGGTAGAAGCTCAAAACAAAAAATCTACTATGAGACGTCCTTGATAGTGCTGCCAAAACTGGGGCCTCATAAGTCTCTAATTCTTTAATACCAGGAAGGATCGTTATTATTATTGAATAAATTAAGTTAAGTGTCCTTTGTATTATCAAATTGAGTCACGTGCATTAAAAAGATTATTATCAAGCGATTATTTGGATAGAGATGATACGTATGCAATGATATGCTACCGCCATGATTCGATATATTAAATAATATGGAAAATACTTTTCTGATTACTCAAAACAATCCATATCTCTTCAAAGCTTTGGTAGAAATAAATGAGTGGTACACATCAATTCACATATATCTGGTTTTCATTGAATCATCTGCATTAACCTTTTATGTAAATTAATACTATATCTTTGAAAAATGTAGAAAAGTTTAACTCAGTATAAATCATCTATGTTTGTTATATTTACCCAAATTACAAATAATGAGAAATTGAGTTATGAAAGCTATATGGATGAATTAATTACATTATGGGACAGATAGGATATGTTATGGCTATATAGATTGGAAATTAAATAGAGGTGACTTCAGTTGTTCTTGGTGGATGTTGCCTCTGGAAGTTTGTTGTATGTTTGAGGCTTCTTATCAACACCCTTCCTTGAGTATTCCCTCCATTTTCTAGCAGCAGCTGCAGCTCTTTTTGCTCTTTCTTTCGCTTCTTCCTCTGCATATTTATCATCACTATTAAGTGGAATGAAATAAACCATATTCTGAACTTAAGCTAAAGTAATTGCCACAACCAGATACTGAAGCTTATATTTGCAACATTGAATTCAAAGGTGTATAACTATCTCAAAAAATGCAACTGACAAGAAAAATCCATACCTGAACGATCGTAGTCTCTTGGTTTTCCCCGAAGATTGTCCCAATATGAATCTGTTTTATCATAACCTTTCTGCTTCATCATTCTCAACCTTGCTTGTTCCTACAACACACACACACTCATCAATGTTTGTCCTTTGATCATTTTCATTTTCACTGTGAAACTAATGAACAATCACGGAATTTTCTACCAAAGAAAGAAACATTGAAGCTGAGGTAAAATTTCAGTCATAGAAAAGATTTACATTCTGGTCCAAACATAAGAAATAGGAACTGAAAACTTTAAAGAGTTTTATAGTGTTAGACTATTCTTAAAATTTGGGCTCCAAGCCTAACATGGCCCCGGGGACAACCCCTTATACTCAGGAGTGGACGAGCTTTCATACTATCTTAAAATTTAGACATAGGTCTAATTCATCGGCATGAAATCAGCTTAAGTAAGCTTTGTTTTACTCAGTATCTCTGATCAATGTGGAACTCCCTCACTCCCAACAAATATGAATTTGCAGATGTAAAACTTTCAATTACTCGTGGACAAGAATGGATTGGAATCACTAGATTATTCTCAATTTGTATCAAATTTAAGAAAAATATTATCAGATAATCATTTTCTGAACCATCAAATTAAGTTTACGCTTGGAATAGTAAGTCACAGTGACTTGCAGTTAACAATTTCCATAGAGTTTACTGCATCAAAATAAGTTATTCTTATATGTAAAGAAAAAAAAAATTGTGAATGAGTTCTTACCAAGAATTTTAACTGCCTTTTTTCCCATCTGGAATTTGCCTGTCATTATTATCGTATGGTTAGATCATGCTGTAGGAGACAACGCTAAAATAACAAATACTCCAATAACACAGTAATCTCAAAGTTATTACCATTCTGAAAACATCGCTTAATGCTGATCCCATTCCTGAAAGCATTAGAGCAACCTGCTCGAATTTAAGAAGCTCGATAGTTATACTAACAATATACAAAAAGTTTAAGTAGATCCATTAAGAATAAGACATAATGAAATTATGGACGAAATAGAGTTTATGACTTTGGTCTTACATTAACTCTTTCTATGCGGCGCATTTCATCTTCAAGTAATGATAGTTGTGCCGCTGATGTCCAATGAATGCAGTCAACAGGGCTAAAACACAAAAATGAATGTCAAGTTAATTTCATAATTCTCCATTAGCTTAGTTGCTTCACAAACAATGCCGTTTTCATGCTGAAGGTCCTAAATATAAAATGTTACTTTAACTGCATCAAAAGAAGCATAACTACATATAATATGTTGAAGTTAAGAAACAAGACTTCTTCCTACATAATAATATTACAACAGAACAGATCAAAACAACAGAAATACATAATGGCAATTAATGTAAAATTTAAGCCTATGTATGTATTGAAGCAAAACAACAAATGTGTGGTTAGAGTGATGATCATAGTCATAGATATACCAACTATCAATAGCCTGTTGAATCGATTCAGGGTTCCCACACTGATTAAATACTCTGGCTCTTCCAAAATCTTCCTCAATTCCAAACACATCGCAGGCAACATTTGCACAGTTTTTGCAGCCTGTTCAAGAATATGAAGTAGAATAATAACATAACATGCCTTGAAACTATTCTAAATATTATTTAAGTCTATCATAAATGAAGCATATGATTTAAGCACATAGGAACATAGATATTAGATGTCACTAACATAGAACAGGACTATTAACATACAAGGCATGATTGTAAGAGTGATTTGAACGTACCTATGCAGCTGAACTCATCAACAAAAACATGATCCTTTGGGCTAGAATCATCCAGGAAAGGATTGATTGATGTCAAAGAATATCCATGAATTTCGTCATAAATCATGCGCTGAAGTGGATCACTGAGCACCTGAACTGCAATAGTTAGAAAAATTGAACGACAAATTTCTCAGGCATAAAATGGAAGATATCCAAAGAAGGAACCAACCTCATAGACTTCATTGATGAAGGTGCAGAAATTTGTGACCTCAGGATCATTGCCACTCAAATCCGGGTGGCAAGTCTTCATACAATTGTAATAGGCCTTCTTGATCTGCTCTGGTGTTGCATCTGGAAGCTGGTAAAAAGGATCAAAATCCCAATCATGATTCATGAAACATCTAATATTTTGTCTCAGAATCCACTAGATATAGAAAAAGGGAAAAAAAAAACCCACCTAATTTACCATCTGGTGTTCTCCTATTGTCTCTATACAACTATTACCTCTGCTTCTTTAGATTGTTGGTTTTTTAGGAAAATTTTGTTCTTATTTATCTGTCATTTTTTATTTCAAGGTTACCTTATCTACTTTTTTTTTTGTTAGACTTAGTTTATGTTAGTTGCAAATTAGTTTGATTAGTTACAAGTTAGTTGCAAATTAGTTGTAATAGTCATTTTGAGATCTATATAAATGAAAAATTCTCTCATTATTCAATATATTTTTCATTACTTTTTTTCTCATACATGATTTCTATCTAGAATTCTACTATTTTTCATCCATTATTCATGTTCTTATTATTTATTTGACACTTACACTAATGAAGAGAGTCCATAGTTCAGTGGTAAGAGTTTAAGTTTATAAATTAAAAGATTGAATCTCCAACTAAATGATTAAAAATTTATTAGTTAATACTTTTGAAATTCAATAAAGCACATACATGTTGAATCATTTGAAAAATGGTTGAATAATTTGAGGAAAAAAGAGTTATTATTACCAGACCCAAAACTGCATAATAGTCCTCTGCTGCAACAGAGTCAGTGGTGGCAAATGAATCCTGATCAGCAGCAACTCTGACTCTACCACACCTTCTTCGTTTGTAATTGCTTGTTACAAAGTTCCAAGTAGTTGAAGTCTTTTGCATCATCTGCCATGAGCTTCTTGAACACAAATTCAGTGATGGGTTGTGGATTTTGAAAGCTTCTGAGTATACTGGAGACCATAACTGAGCCATTCAAATGACCAAATGTGATGTTTGTTCAAGTGTTCAACATAGAAATTAAAAATATATATAAAAAAAAAGGAGTTGATATTTTGAATTTTGATTAATGGAAATTTAATTTATATCTAGAATATTTGAGGAGGAGGAAATTTTGGCTTGCAAGAAAGTATAAGGGGTAATGATGAGGTGGCAGTATGATAACCAAAGACATCCACAGAATCTAGACGGAACCAAAGGTGAATCTAGAGAGCGAGTGAAACGAGACAAACTGGTTTTCAATTGCGAACGGCACGTGTCATCTTGTGTATATATGCGCATTGCTTGTTCTACATGGGTTTACCTAACTTTAAAATGTCACTTGATAAATAAATAAAATTAAACTCGATTTAATTACATATTTAATTTCTTTATTTTAGTTGAATTATAAATATAATCTCTTTATTTTATTTATTTTTAATTTTAATCATCAAACAGAATTTTAATTTTAATTTATAATTTAATAAAATATTATTTTTTAATGATGTGTCAAAAATACAATATGAAAAATTTTACATTTTATTATTAGTCTAATTTTGTAAAAACAATTTTCTATTTATTACATATTTTTTTATTTAGAAACTTTAATCCTAATTTTATTTCTCCTCATACTCCTCATTTTCTATAAAATTTAATTTATCAATAAATATAGATGTGATTCATATCATATAAATGTATATTTGTAGAGTTAATTTTAGAAGATCTGAAACACCATTCATGTCTCATTCCATCTAACCTACCTCTCCCATATATAGAAAGGTGATTCACCCCATAAAAGTAAATCTATTTGCACTTAATTAAGTCATACAATGTCTCAAGATATTGTGGTGCAATAATTGTATCTAAGATCTATGATCCTAAAACTATAATTTAGTCAAAAGTAAATAAGCATTTTCAATAAGACATGATTCATGACAGAAATTGAAAGATGCATATGACAGTAACTTGTTCAAGATGTGGTAGATCCCACTCTCACACACATGGTTTTGATGTTTACCCTCAAAGTGATATTTGATCGACACGGTTCACTGATTGTGTTTCGTTTCTTTTTTCTTCTGTTTTTTGTCATTGTGTTTATGAGAAACGATCTAGAAGACCACAATAAATGAGAAATTTAAATAAGAGGCAAAGAAACAATATGAATCGTGAAGAGGAGAAAAACAAGATGAAATGAAATTTCGGTTATGTTTATAGGTTTCCTGTTTCTAAATTCATGTTCTTGAGTTCTCAAATAATTAGGGATTAGAATAAGAATTTATGTGCTTTTTAGTTTTTTTTTATAATAAAATGATGTAATAAAATAGGAAATATGTTTTATAAATTTGAAATAATAATAAAATATATTAATTCATATGGAATATTTCACATCATCTATTTTTTTATACAATATTGGACCAAAATCTTGTTTGAGGACCAAAATTGGTGATAAATAAAATAGAGATACTATTTTCATGATTAAACTAAAATAGGAGACCAAAACTGCAAATAAACCTTTAAATTAAATATCATTTTCAATTTTTACGATAATTTTAATTATTATTTTGTAGCGTAAAATCTAATTATTACCATGTACATTATTTTTAAATCAATAATTATATTTTATTTTATAATAGTGTAAAATAT
>JBBPBT010000938.1:4158430-4172316 GCA_037974875.1 Cicer bijugum | reverse complement strand
TAATTGTGTATACAAACAATCACTTATCTTTTTTAATCATATTTTTTAGAGTAAAAATACTCATTTTAATACAAGTTTTTCAATTGTTTTCATTAATGTCATTCTTTTATTATATTATAGATTTTGTTTTAAAATAATCAATAAACCAATGATATCTTCGTATTATCACGGACCGATTAGAATGATAAGAGTAAGAACCAAACTATAATCTCTTTATCTTTATGCTTCTTAATTCATCAATCATAGCCACCAAATTATCCTTATATCATACTACTCTATACTAATTAATTAAACCGAAATAATATGTTGTTAGTTTTTGGTAGATTAATAATAAATTGAAAGGAAATATTTATAAAAATAAATTCAAGAAGCAACAATGAATATGTTAACAACACCTATTTTTCTTTCAACAACAAAACCTACTAAAAGTACAACATATGTGGAGAATAAGATTAAACAACCCAAACTCAATAAACCAAACGACCATAGAAACCCAAAATAACATTCAATAGCACCCCAAAATCACCAAAATATCCTAACAATACTCTGAAATCATAAACATTATGTAACAACCCCTAAACATCTAAGAGAATTAGATCACTATTGATGAAGTTTTGCATTAAAACCTTTTTAATCTTATGTTTGAGCCACCTCTATGATAGAAGTTTAACTCGGTCAACTAGATTCCTCAAAACCCATTCTTGATGTTTAGAATCATTGTAATTTTTTACATACTATATAGACCATACACAAATCAACTAAACCACAATAATCCTAGCACTGAAGTCCTTTCCCGCCCAAAAACAAACCAGGAAAAAAATGGGACATGTTGAAAAATTTGGTCAGGTAAAACAATATAATTACCAAACCATATAAAAATCAAAGATCAAACTGCCAAAAAAGAGGACACTTTACAAACAAAGTGAATTAAAGATTACACACCCACGAACACAAAATTGAGCTTCAACAGAAAGAGCAAGTTGTCTTTCAAGGGAAGTCGATCACTCAAAAGACGTCAAGCAAAAAAGAACACCCTCAATGGAATCGCATTATACAGAGATATATGATTTTTCACCTAACATATTCTACGCTCCCTTAACTATGTAGTCACTCTTGGATCCGTTTCTCCATTGTCACATTTTTTAATAGCATCACTAGATCCCTCCGTACTTATGCGATAACACTTTAAATCATAAATTCCGTCGGTCCACCTTCAATCTCTAACACATCTACTCAAACACAATTTACTCAAAAGAGCGATATTATAAACCCGTAGGTTATACCCACTCAATTCACTCATATCATATATGTTTATATATAGAATAAATACCATATCCTTTAATTTAATTTCAGTTAACGTTTTAGTTTTTTTTTTTAATTTAATAATTTATTTTAATTTTAAGTGACAATTTGATCTTTTATGTTTTAAAATGTTAACAATGTTATCCTTATTTTTTGTAAAATTTAAAAAATTTCATCAAAAATTTCAAACAAAACCCATAAGCTTAATTATCAATATAATACAATTTCATCAAATTCATAACTTAAATAA
The DNA here is from genome assembly GCA_037974875.1 of Cicer bijugum. Classification (NCBI taxonomy): domain Eukaryota; kingdom Viridiplantae; phylum Streptophyta; class Magnoliopsida; order Fabales; family Fabaceae; genus Cicer; species Cicer bijugum. Next base: position 4,170,764 of record JBBPBT010000938.1, on the reverse strand, counting down.
CTCATATTTTCATCTTTAACAATATCAAATAAAGAATAACAAACATGAGTTTATTTGAAAGTTTGAGCTACAAATTTGATAAAGTTTATTTTATATTAAAGAATATAACTAAATTTATAAGTTTTGTTTGAAAATTTTAATGAATTTTTGTATAAAAAAAATATAACATTGTTAATATTTTAAAACATAAAAGATAAAATTATCATTTAAAATTAAAATAAAGGACCAAATCAAAAAAAAAAAGATAAAGGACTAAAACGTTAACTGAAATTAAGTTAATAGACTATATGTCGTATTTACTCTTTTATATATAATATTTAAGATTTATCTAAAAATTATACCAAGATAAGTTTAAATAATTATTTATAATAAAAATGAAATATCTAATTTTAAAAACAATTAAAATCTATTTTAGTAATTACACATTCAAAATCAATTTTAATCAAAACTATTCAATGAATTGATAAGAATAAGTTTTACATAAATGTATCCATCATCCTCGATTTTGCTTGGTCGTGCTTTAGATATGCCTTGTGTCCCCCATTAGTATGTTGTTTCTGTTTTTCTTTTCCCAATATATGTAACTGTGCAAAAAAACTCTGTTAGGACAAAATGAGTCAACTAATAATAGTTACACTGGCTTTTTCCTTGCGTAACGCAACTGCATTATTTGACAGTGGAATCTCTTGAATTTTGACTATCGTCATATCTTTAGAAAAATATGTCCAATCCGACAAAAATAAACTATGGATGTATCTTAACTTTTTTACTATTGGGTATATCTTTTGCGGATTGTTACAAGTTTCAATAGATACCAATTTTCATAAAATAAATTATGAAGAGTTTATGGACATGTTTATAGTGCTATGAACTCGTAAAAGATCTTTTCTTTCGACAAAATAGAAGGAAATATATATATATATATATATATATATATATATCAACAAATAGTATATGAAGATGGTTGTGTTAGTTCTTATATCAAAATAATTAATATCATATTAAAAAAAATATAGTTTTCAAATTTTATTTTAGAATTTATTTTAATATATTAAAATAAATTCTCAATTTATGCAATTGAGAAATTATATTCAAGCATATGAATAATTTTAAAAGTAGTTAAAATAAAAATTAAATATTATTAATAATTTGATAATTATAATTTATTAAAGATTTATAAATCTTTTATATTAAAAATGTATATAAATTAAATTCTATTACTATTTTGATATTTTGATGTAAAAAGAAACACTCTTTGTATGACTGGAAAAAGAAAACATCGTTTTAGTGGGAGCTATTGAGTTTTAATTTTCTAACAATTTTCCATTTGATTTTAATTTATAGTTTTAAAATTTTATTTTTGAGTGATTTAATTGTTTTAAATTAATAAGGTTTCAACAAATACAGAGGAGTTAAGTTAGAACCTAGTCAATTCATCATTTGGCCAAAGACACGCGGAAGTTCATTATTTAATATTTGATACTAACATTTTTCCATTACTTAATATATTTAATAATTATTAACATTCGCCTATATAAAATTTGATTAATTGACTTTCTTCATATTGCACTCATTCAGTAAATTAATGATTTTGCATCCTAAAATATTTAAATAAAATATGCTATTAGTTTTACTAAAACATTATCATTAACTTTAAAAGATCTCATTTTAAAATGTGTATTGGCCTCTATATGTGTTAGGTTTGTCCAAAAATGAGTAATAAGTAAACTAACAATGAACAATTGAGAATGATAAAAATGATACAAAAAAGCAAAGGAAATACACAAAAAGAATCACCAATGATAATAGATGAATATTCAAAAAAATTGTACACTAATTTAACATTTTATTTTTTCTTTATATCTCTCTTCATGTCACATCATAAATATATTACATTATATTCTTTATTTATTTATCTCTCAACTTGTCTATTAAGTATTTGGGTCCATTGAATATCTGGGTGTACACTAATAATTTTTCAAAAATCAACCAGGAGTGAGAGAATCATCCATTTTGAGTATTATGTTGCAAGTAAATCACACCTTTGATTTTATTTCCATTATTTTTTTCTCCTTTTGTATTTAGCTAAAACCTTACAGCTTTATAGTCATTTCCTGCAACGGCTCCTTCATAGTACAATAAGATACAATGTGTTTGTTCTCCCACTAGTACTCCCCCTCAACACCCATTTTCCCATTAGAGCCCTAACAATTTATAAATCTCTTCAAAAAAATAAAAAAAAAAGATACATTTTTTATTTGGGATCAAGCTGGGGCATTGTATGAATCGAGCTATCAAGTAGAAAAAGTAGAAGTTGCTTTTCATCTCCGTTTTAAAGGTAAGGTTTTTAACTCATATTTACTAGTTTCATGCTATGCAACTACACACACAAGATCAAAATGAAATGATGATAATGTCTAAAATTAACTGTCATTTTACAATATTAATATAATATTTTTTATTTATTAATATACTTTTATTTATTGCATCCGACCAACTCATTAAATTTTTCAACTAATTATAATTAATAAAAATATTTAAATAAATAAAACACATATTTTATAGTTGAAAACTTGAAATTAATAAAACTAATGTTTTTATTTTAGAACCGCACAAAAGTAGCCAAGAGTAATAGTAAAGACAATGCATTGAGGATTGTACCATGATCTTGGACTCTCAGTGAGAGACACACTCACAAACCTCTCAATTTCTCTGTATTGATAAAAAAAAAAAGACAACCATGCCACCGAAGAAAAGGGGAACAAGGAAGCAGAAAAGGAAACAAAATCCAGATCAGGTTGAGAATATTTCCCACTCTGATTCAACAACCGACCAAAACAACCAGGTAATAATTAATGCTATGATCCACACTCTCTCTTGTTTCTTTCTTTCTTTTTTTTAAAATACTACTAAAAACCCATGCATGCATCCGTGATGTCTTAGATTCGAACTCGGGATATGATGTTCAACCAACCTAACTATTTTGGCGTTTATTGTTTGAACTAGAACTTAAAAGGACCCATCTCTCTTGTTTCTAAATGCTGCTGTAATGCATGCCGGATTTTAGCTTCTAGACTAGTGTGCAGGATATGAAATGAGATTAACCTTGCAGCATTATTTAAAGGGTTGATGCACATTGATTGAAATGAAATTGAAAGGAAAAAAAAATTGAACTTGGAAGTAAAATCAGTCTCTTTTTCTCATTTGTACTCATGTATCTTACTTTATGTGGAAATCATTTGTCATATAGTGATGGACTAGAGTTTTAAATGGCCAAGATTAGTTAATATATATCTTGAAGTACAGAAGTAGATAGCATATGCATGTCTTCAAATCTCTATATTATATAATCTTTTTTTTTTGTGTGTCATTCTTATGATGTTCTCATTTTTAATTTACTCACGTGTGGATAGTGTGGAAGGAAAATTTCTTCAATATTGTATAATAAATCATAAGCAGGCTTTCAATACAACACTTTTGGTTGTTTATAACAATGTGAAAACCTCTTTATTAGTATTCTTTATTGCTTAATGTATATTCTTAATGATCAATCAATATCCATATACTGATATACACTTGCCACTTTTGGTTTTCTCTGATTTTTGTTTTGTTTTTTGTTGGTTTAATCCTAACTTTCAATTTTTTGCCTTATGTATGTATAATGTTCAGTCAGAGTCTTGGGAGTGCCCTCTCTCAGCCAGAAGGAGTTTAACTCTGAAACCCACGGTGTTTTCTGATCGCCGTCGCTCCTTGAGATCCTCTGCAAAGCTTATTGAATCTAGAAGATCATCTTTGTCAAAATGTTCACAGCCTCAAAAAATAAGAGGACATTCTTCTTCCACTGATGGCATCCAAGTGCTTGGTCAAGATCCAACAAACACTATCAATTCTGTATGCAATAAATGAATTTTGTATTCACACATATATTCATACATATTCCTTGTAACATCTATTTTATCTCTAGCTTCTTATTGTATGTCTGCCCATATACATCAACTCCTATGAGTTCTAGGTTTCTATCATTGAACATAACAACTATAAATGATATTATTAATTGTTAATTGATTAATATCTATTATGAGATTTGGTGCAGGCATATAAAGTTCCAAAAGGTTCGCTAGCAGAATCCCCTTCAAGAAACTTAGTACAAGTTGCTCATACTCTAACATTGGAACCAGAAATTGGACGTAAAGAAGCTGAAAATGTTGGAACTTCAAAAGTTAATATACCAGAGATTACAGAGACTGGACATAAAGAGGCTGAAAATGTTGAAAATTCAAATGTCAATATACCAGAGACTATGGAAGAAGTAGGTGAGACTGAAAAGTCATTGTTTATTTATTCAAATCAAACGCATAAGCATAATGCATTTGAAGCTGAATGTGTCCCTCTTGAACAAGAGACTTTAGCAGTTGAAATTCAAGCTTCAAATATATTTGAGGAAATGAAAAATAAGAATCATAGGAAGCCTAATTCAGTGGCTAGATATTCATTCTCATCTTTTAGCCTCAAACTTACTGAAATGGTTGCCTTGGGAGATGATGATGACGATGATGAGGCTGATTCTGTTGCACAAAGTTGGCCTAAGGACACAGTTAATGGATATCAAGTGAAACCAGAATTCATGCCTATATTAAGAAAAGTCATTGACAAACATGGGGATATTGCTAAGAATTGTGTGGCTTTGACAACGAAATACCGTTCGATGTTGTTAGAAATGATCTGTGATATCGTATCAGAATTGGAAAAAAAAGATATCACTAAAATCAAAGAAGATGTCCTTAATAGCAAGATTGCTCTTGTTAATGAAATTAAAACAACACAAGTGGAGGTTGAGTGGCTTCATATGAGACTAATTGAGTTACTTGAGGCGAGGAGTATTCTTGGACAGTTTGGCATGCTAAAGAATAAATTAGACAACAATAAGAAGACCATTGAAATTGCTGAGAGTGCTTTGGAAGAATGTGAAGCACAGAAGAAGGAATTGTCGGACAAGCTTCGAGCAATACGCGAAAGAGAAACTGTTTGCAAAGAGGCATTGGCTAAAGCAAAGGATGAATTCACCAGTATATCTCAAACTGTGAAATATGCCAAATCTAAAGTCAGACCCTTTCTTAATTGCTCGCTGGTGGATGGTTTGCTTTAGTGTTGAAAATTTCATCTCTTTATATTTAGTTTTCTTCATGGTAGTGATTTTAGGATTTTTATTGCTTTTTTAACTGTTTTGAATTAAGACTATGTTTCTTTCACTCATGCATGCTTGCACATTACACATGAGATTTGGTTGCAAATGTCAGGATTATACTCAAGTATCTATGCATAGTGATTTGAATTTTTATCATGACCTTCATTAAAAATGCTTGCCAATGTAGAATATAAAACTTCCATGAACTAGAGAAATTTTAAAATTTCTTGTAATCAATTACTTGCTTTAAACAATATACATTTAGTATGATTAAAATATAAGTTCACATAATTGGAGTATTTAAGCAGTCGGGTAAGAAGAATCCATGGCAATGCCACATAAACCTTCCTTAGAAGCAATGCCTCTTTGCATTCTTATGTATCCTTTCTCACCCCACACTGTGCCCCATGAATTCTTCACCAGCCAATAGTCAGTACCATTAGCACTACCATAACCAACAGCAGTAACACCATGATCTAACTCAGTTCCACATTCTCCTGTATAAATTCCACTTGAGTAAAACATGAAACTCGAGTCACTAGCATCAATAGAAACTGATACTGGTTGGTAAGCAACAGCTTTGAGAAGTGCATCTTCACTATTAACAGGTACTTTCTCATATCCCTTAATCTTAGCCACAGGGGTGGTTTCAGCTGTGTTACAACTTCCATCAGCTGCAGTGTATGGGTACTTAGCTTCACTTGTAATTCCACCATTTTTAATGATGAACTCAAAACCATCTTCCATTAGTCCTCCTTCACAACCTTGGTCTTCACCTTTTGTGTCACAATCCACTAGTTCTTGCTCTGAGAGGGATACTAGTTTACCTGTTGTTATTTGGTTGATACCCTCAGTTGCAGCCACAGTTGAAAATGCCCAGCAGCTCCCTTTTTCATTTTTAAACAAAAGTAACACAATATTAACTATTCAATCCAATTAGACTGAGCCACATGAAATAGAATCATAATAATAACAATATAATAGCATATATTATAAGGGTTTCATAACTACCACATTAACACATATATAGACATCATATATGATTCTAACACTGACACAAACATCGCTATATATATCGATGCCTGACACTGCACATGACTTCAATTCAAGGTGTCCGTGTTGCAAAGATGCACTTACAATATAATTTTTTTTTACACAAACATTCAATAATATCTTTATCATTGTCTAACATTGTTATATTTCTACACAATGGTCGAGAGTGAGTTATGATTGAAAGTTAACTAATGTAAATTTAATTTAGACAGGTAGTCCATACTATATAGTAATTAAATTCATACGATAAAGCATTCATATGTAGAATATTGTTTATCTTACCACATTGGCCTTGGTCCTTAATTGGAGTGACAGCTCCTTTTGTCCTCCAATCTACATGATGAGGAACACCAGTAACGTTTTCATACTTAAATGATGTTATTGTAAGCTCATCATGAGACCTCTTCTTGTAACCATTACGTGAAGCCTTAAATTCTTCAATGGTCAAATCAGCCAAGTGATTAACACTAAGCTTGTAAAGTTTGCTGTTGTCAGCATTGAATGATTCAATGAACTCAACATTGTCCTTGAATATCAAGAAACGCTTTTCCTTCTCAGCATCATCTATATAAACTTTTTCAAATTTTATCATCCATTGTTCATGTCTTTCTCTTAAGGATGATGATTCATGAAGCTTTCGAGACATTACATTGGTAATAGTACCAAGTGCAAAGAGGAGAAACAGAGAAAATATGAATTGTTTTTGGCTAGTGGAAACCATTTTTTCTTATCAAGAAGGTCTTGTTGAGGTGTATTTGTGTGTGGGGGAGAAATGTAAATTGGTATGCATTGAAAGTATTGGCATGATGGTTTATATAGAGATCATATACTTGAAATTAATATGAATCTGCATGGTTGCTTTCTTATTCATGATTCCTGCCACGGCATATTGCATTTGATTTAGACGGGTGTTTTTATATTATTAATTAATCTTTAACGAACAGGGTAGCTTCTATTCTGTTCTGTCTAAGCGGCTTAATTTGCAACTTGGTCCAAATTCATTTAAACTATTAAAATAAATTTGTTTATCTATGTTAGAAAACAGAATAATATATAAATGAAATATATAAATATAATATAATATTTACGGAATATTATTTATTTGAGTTTTATTCATATTGCTGAGCCTAACATCGTATGGTGATTGAATTCCCTTGCACGGAAGTTCGTTGCATGACATGATGGGGAATTGAGATAATTATAAAACTACTTCACGTTTAACGTTTGTGTATTCTTTGCGTTATTTGATATCCCATGGAGATTGGACACTTCGAAAAATGCGGGTTATAATCTTTATTTTATTATTAAAAATATCAAACTTCCTTTTGAATGAACGGTAACTAAATTTTGATTGCATAAAATATACCGTGATATTGATGTAAATATTGGACGTGCTAAATTATGTTTTCTCATCAAAATTATGTATGGCAAAATAAAAATATAAAGTTTAGAGTCAATATCTATTTTTTTGTTAAAAATTTGTTTAGATTGACAGATGTTTAGACATTTAAAAAATGAGTAGAATAGAGTGAAACATAATAAAAATCCATTCTATTATATTACTTTATTTTTCTTCTTCTTCTTCTTCCATTTTTTATGTTTTATTCTGTCATCAAATAATCAAACAATAGGATGAATATTTTGTTTCATTCATTTCCACTCCACTCCATTGTTTTTCTTTTAAAAAATTGCCACACCCAACTAAATCTATGTGAAAAATAAAAACAATTTGCAATATAAGAGAAAAATAAATTACGACATCTTAATATTTGTGTGAACCACCGTCAGAAAATTAATTTTAAAGAGACAATTAAATTTATGACAATAATTAAAAAGGAATAATTTGATTCTTAAAAAAATCCCTAAATAATTTATCATACATTAATTCTATAGGCTAATGTAGTTTTTAAATTCAATTTTTAATTATTGTATTTTATACTTTTCCGTTTTATACCAATAAATTGCAATATTCCTTTTTTACTTGTTAATTTCGTAGAAAGAAATTGTTCATATTTTCTTGTCATACTAAATCAATTCAACATCTTTTCTTTTTGTCAATAATAATAACTTAAGTATTTATTGCAAAAAGATACATATATTGAATGATGAGATAAATTGTCAAGATATTATAAAATAAAATCATAAAAGTAACAATTTAGTAATTTTCTTATTGGATTTGATTTACTTATACATCATTGTAGAGAATACATAATTTAGAGAAATTTTCAATTGTAATAATTAAATTATCTCTTTTTAATTATTATAATCAATGGCTTAACTGTGTATTTTATATAGTGGTTCAAACAAAGACCAAGTTGTCCCAGTTAATTTTAATTTTTCTCTTGAACTAAAATGTGCTTATATTAGTGAGATATATATATATATATATTTTTGACAGATTATATTAGTGATTTTAAAATATATTTTTATTGTTTTTAAATCTTAGTTTAAATAATAAAATATCACTATTGTTAGGTTAGAAATCATGTCTTAGATGAATTTCGCATCATCTCATCTACATTCTCAAAAATCCTGTTTTTACTTATCAACTCCGTGTTTACTACTACACCCAAGTGTAGGCGAGTATTTCCAAAGGTGTTTGTTTTAGGGCTTATTGTAACATGCAGAAGTGGGGTAAGGGTAGCATGGTGCATAATATTGATTTACAATTAGATCAATGAGGTCTATCATATTTAAAGGTACGCTTTGTACACTAAATATTTTCCTTCTTTCTTCCTTACACGGTCATTCTAAAATCCATTTTCCTTTCTCAACCAATTTTCCACCGATTTTTAATGGGTTGTGTTAAAGTGAGATGTTTCTCTTTTTGGTATCCTAATCAAAAGAATCTAAATTGAAACCTTTGTGAATGAGATAATCTATTGAGTTGGAGAACGCAGAGACTTTCTTTCCTCTTCTGAAGATGACCATGGTCTTCTTGAGTTGTCAGATGAATTATGTTTGTAGAGCACTCAGACGTATTGGCGTTTGATCATCACACTCTTACTATATTTCCTCTTGCTTTCACCGTGAAGAATGGTTGCTGTAGTTTTGGACAAATGAAATTTTAAGATTTGGTCAGGGAGGTTATGTGTGAAGAAGATGATAGTGGAATGAGGAAGAAAAGGAGGATTAAATCCAATTTTGTGGGTTATTATAAATTTAGTGGGACTTTATCATTTAATGTAAATTAAATGTGTACAGTGCACAACATAGGTGGCTTGTTCTCCGTAACAATGGTCTCATATTTTAGTACTACACATTTGGCCATCAAAAATTAAACTTCCAGACAATTTTGAGTGTAAAATAACCTTCAGAAAAACTGACGTAAGTTAGAGAACACAACAGGGAGTGTTGATGCCATTGCGGCAATGCTAAGCATATATTGATTGAATTGCAAATAGAAGGATGACTTGAACTGCATTGATTCAGATGTAAATAGGGGGTGGTGGAGAGAGAGGGCCTGTTTCGATTATCAGGAGCCTCAAAGTAAAATATTTTTCAGGTTTTTCTTTTATTAATTTGGAGCAAATAAAATAACGAAAATTGTTTGCCTGGCTTTACTGGAGATTCAGAAACTTAGCATACGAGTATTTTAACATGTCAATGTTAATCCATGTGCTTCATCAAAAAACAACAGAAAATAAAATAAAAACAATGATTCAAAATCTGCCTGAAAATTAAGACACTATCCCAGATCAATCGAACTATAGTTGACAAAAACAGTAGTAGCTTACTACTCCTAAAGAGAACTTGGTTTAACTAAACAATTGCCTGGGATTTGTTAAGGATCACTCCCTCATATTTCACCTGGAACCACTTCATTGCATCATCCTTTGTGACACGGTGTTGGATTCCAACACGGGACTTGCATCTGCGGCGACGACCCACACGATAACCAGGGCGCTCCAGAACAACATAGAAATCCATTCCATAAATACCAGTAGAAGGATCATACCTGAAACGGATTGTCAAACATCATGGACCAATAATATGACAATAATTTTAAACGTCGACTAACTAAGCAATCATACATATATCAGGACAATGAACCTAAGATCAGATAGAATAAATAGAGGAAAACGAACCTAAAAATTAAAGCAATGGCAATGTCACTTAACTAACCGTTTGCAATCATAGAAAACAAGACTTTGCATCATTGAAAAAATTAATTCACAAATCAACTTATAACCAATGTAGGTCATGATTCCTCAAGAGCATAAAAAGCAACTTTATTATAAGCACCAACACAGCAAAAAAAAAATAACACCAATTTTGAATAGACATAGTGTTTACTCTGTACCACAACTTATGTTCACTCATCAACATTTCTGCCTAAAATGTCTATCTCTGCATGAAAACCAAGAGTTGTTATTCAGCTTACTTGATTCCCAAATCAATATGCTCCTGAATACCAAAGCCAAAACAGCCAGTATCACTGAAGTTCCTCCTCAGAAGTTCGTACTCCTTCACCTTCAAACCACTCTCCAGAAGTTGCATTGCCTTATCACCTCTAACAGTGACATAGCATGCAATCTTTTCATTTCTTCTAATCCCAAAGGATCGAACAGTGTACCTTGCTGTCAAAATCCAGTAGAGGAAAAAAATGAGATGACCAAAGATACATACATATATATAAATATGATGACCAAAATACGAGTGATGCTATAAATAAAGGGTCGTGTATAATACATTGGATAAACTCGTTTATTCTTAAAAACATGGAAAGTAGGGTTAATTGAGCAGAAGGAAACAGATACTCGTAGGAGATTTGTATTAATGTTTACAGTACTCCTATTCCTGATCCACAACTACCCTACAGCAACTTTAGTCACAACTCACGAGTTCAAACTTTATATTATTAACAATAAATACAAAACGCAGACTACCAATATTACCCTCACTATCAAGCCTTCATTTAGATTGTTAATTAAAAACAAACGCAACAAATAAAAACAATTAAACATCCATTATTATTAACCCTAAAATAAACTCAACACCGAACCCTAAGTTAATATTTTAAAAAACGCATTATACTGTAAAATCGAGAAGTTTGTGAAGAAAAAAATGATAGAATCCGAAATATGGTGATAGAACTAATTTATAAAAACTTAACTTGAGATCCATACACATTACCAGCACTACAAAATGACTCACTAATAAAACTAACCTTTGGAGAACACTGGGGTTTGGCCACTAAGTTGTTCGAGCACCTGCAACACAGAAGAAGATAAAATTTAAAAGGCAATTTAAAATTGATAAAGAAAACAAAACGGATCGAAAAAGATGAACGGTGAAAACCTTGGCGGCTCTGGTGAGACGATCTCCACTCTCACCGACGGAGATGTTAAGGACGAGCTTCTGAACCTTAATCTCCCTCATTGGGTTCGACAATTTCTTCTCCGAAGCCATTGGATTGGGAGGTTGAAGTGTTGCGGCGGCGGCAGAGGTGAAGGGAGGAATAGGGCGATGAACGAATAAAACCACAAAATCAGAAGATTTTGCCTTCAAGTGAGCATCGAAACGACAACGTTAACCGTATTAAATCATCACTCAATTTGGGCCACATTATGTTGGCCCGTTTCATAATTTAGGTTGGCCCGGTTCATAATGTTTAACTCAATTGTCAATTCTACAAGGACTTGGGATTTTCTGGTATAAAAAACAATTTCATTTCCTTTTCCTTTATCCATTATAATTTTAAAATATAAAATTAACAGACAAACATTAATCATAAGATTTTTTCAAAAACCTAAGCATAAGTATTTATATAAAACTATGTTAGATGATAATTTTATAAATATTTTTTATTGGTACAAAGATGATATATATATATATATATATATATATATGATTGCTACTTTACACAATTAACAACTTATACATTTTCTATTTGTACTAAAAAATCCTCATTAACTCATTTAAAAACACTACTTTAATAAATGGTTATTATTGTCATTTGATTATATATGTTAGAATTATAATTTTTTTTATTAATGACATTAATATCCTCTTCAAATCAAAATGTTTATTTTGACTTTATCGTCATATAATTATTTTTTTCCCTTTATTATTTTCCTTTATTACATCAATAAT
>JBBPBT010000938.1:4133866-4151668 GCA_037974875.1 Cicer bijugum | reverse complement strand
ATCCTGGAAAATAGTATTTCGAAAATTTGACATTTATCAAAAATTTCAAAACTTGTTAAATTTTCTAAAAAAAATTAATTTCGAAAGTTTCAAATTTAAAAAAACTTTTGAAAATATAAAAAAAAATAACTTTTTATTCATTTCGAAAATTTATAATTTTCAAATATTTATAGTTTTATACAAATAAAAAAAGAGTAAAATAATCATTAAAAAAAAATAGAGAGTGGATGATAAAATTGAGGGTGTACGATACAAATCTATAACATTTGTTGTTAAAAAAAACAGTGGACCTATTAAGCTACGGGAACCCAAAAAATTAAAAGAAATATTAGATTAATGAGTTATATAATAATGTGGTAGAAAATTTTAGTGATGTCTTCAGCCCCAATAAACTTCAAATGTATCGGTCTCCAAAAGGATCTAATTCGTATTTTTTTTCTCTATTGTGAATGATTATGCTATTTGGTGGATGTTGATCTTCTTATATCCTATAATATAATTATTAAAAAAATCTTTTAAGTTTGAAATTTTACTTTCAATGTTAATGCATCTTTATAAATATAATAAACATTTTATATTATGATAAACATTACTTTAAATTCAAATGTTACATATAAGCTTAAAGTCAAGACAAAAAATTTTAAGACTTAATATTGAAGAACAAAATTATCGAAATTGGAAACAAAACATTAAAAAAATTTGTAAAAATAAAAACCTTATTTACTTATTTATCTGTTTGATTGATTTCCTACTTTAGTATATACAAAAAACACGAAGCAGTCCTTTAAAAAATAAAATTTATTTTCAATTCGTAAAATATTTAAAGCAAGTCACATAAGTTGTTTTGTCAACTTATACAACCATACTTCCCCAAAAACAATAATGAAATTTTATCGATGAAAGTTAAATTGTTATCTTGATAGTGGTCGAAAGGCAAACATAAAGATTTTCAGTATGGACTAACTCAATGGTAGACAAAAGTGGTTTCGGGGTCCTTACATGTATGTTGGGTAGAGGTTGCTTTCGAGAACAATATGTTATATGTTGGGAAATTCTACCGCGTAATTCCTACTTTTACCTTCTACATTCAGTCATATGAAAAAAAAACCATATTATTTTTAGTTTTGTGTATAAAAACAAAAAAAAAAAATTCACTTTCATTTTTTTCATTCACCTTCTTCGGAACTTTGAAATATTCGAATTTGACCTTCCCAAATCTTCGAAAGTTTGAAACCTTCAAAATTAAAAAGTAAGACAAAACTCGAACATTTTAAATATTCAAAGCTGTTTTTTTAACCAGATTTTCGACGATGATGCAATTTTCGAAATATATTTTTCCCATAAATAATGAAACTTTTGAAAGTTTCGTTGAAGAAATACAAAAACTTTCAAAAATTTCTTTGAACAAGAAAGTTTCGAAATACATAAACTTTCGAAACTTTTGAAGAATACAGTTTTGAAATGCAAAACTTTCGAAATATGTTCAGTATCAAAAATTTAGTATTCATAGAAAATTTTGAAATAAATTTTTATTAATAATAAATAATAATAAATTTATAATAATAAATTTATAGTAATAATTTAATAGTAATAAATAGTAATACATTTATAGTAATAAACTTGATATTTAATTTCAAAAGTTTTAGTGATTTTTTAAAAAAAAATCAAAAGTTTTTAAAGTTTCAAAAGTTCTAAAACTTTCGAAATGGAATTACTTCGAAGTTTGAAATTTTTGAAGTATAAGTGCTTCGGAAGTTTCAAATTTATCCAAACTTTTAAAATTATCCAAACTTTCAAAATTTTCTAAAAAAATACACTTCGAAAATTTCATATTCATCCAAAGTTTCGAAATTTCTGGAATATTTCATTTCGAAAGTTTAGTATTTTTTAAAAATTTTGAAATTAGTAATTTTCAAAAATTGGGGGTGGAAAACTGAAATTAAATTTTTTTTCATGATTTTATACAAATTAAATAAGGATAAAATAGTCTTAAAAAAATTTGAGAGTGAAAGGTAAAATGGAAGTGTACGGTACAAAACCCTATATGTCGTTGGAATGAGTTTATTTTAACAATTCATGGTCTTCAATAATCAAGACTAGTTTCCCCACATGCATGACTTAAGCTTAAACAGTAATTCCTCCCCTCTTAAATGTAAATAAAAATCAAAAGTCCAAATGTAATTGGATTGATTTAAATCAAATACAGTTTAATTACTTAAAGTTAAGATTGGAAGTATTTCTAAAAGGATTTTAAAAGACATTCATTTATTTGAAGTTTCGTGTATATGACTAGTGCTTTTATTTAGCATTATGATGCGCCTGTCTACTGCTAAGCTGGCTTATATATTGAAATATAATTTAAATTTAAACTGAGTCAGTTTCTATGGTTGATCATTAAACCAAGATGAAAAAATTAGGTCTTAAATTGATTCTAAAAATTACTTGAGGAAATTTTATCCGGCTTCAATATCCTACAAAATTCAGAAGCAGTGTAAGAAATTAGTGATAGTTCTTTTAGCTGCAACTATTACAAAAAGATACTATACACATTCCAATTTGGTGCATCTTTCTTCGACATAATTTGGCACACGCTCTTATAATATATTGCCATACTTGTAGAAAGAATATTCACACTATAACTTGACTGATATAAAGATATGACAGATAATGTTCTTAAAGAACTAATAAACATTTTTCAGTCCACTTTAATACAAAACAAATGAGAAAACAGAAAAAGATTAAATAAATGCAGAAAATCACAGAACACAAAACCCTATACTCTAAACCACTGAGATAGAAAGTAAAACTTCAGGCTTCTCACAACTTGTCCTATAAGGAGAAATAGAATGCCCATAAACCATCCTTCATATAAAAGAACAAACAATAAGGTAGAATGAAGACACTTAGGAAAGAGTTAATCAGTCAGCATCCCAAAATTTGCAGCCTGAAAACAATGACAATTAGATGAAGGCATTCTGGGTGTTCATTATTATAGCTCTATTAACAACCAATAATAACAAGAAAGTGTTCATTATTATAGCTCTATTATGGAAAGTGTTTTACTCACTTCATCCTCATGAGAATCATCATCAGGATTCATAACAGCTGGAACTGAAACAGTGAAAAAAAATATATATCAATGAGAGCTGCTCAACATAATTTCAGAATCAAGATCTCAAACCCCTCTCTATAATAATAATACACACAAGTCAAAACGAAATAAAAGCTAAAATTAGTCATTGTTCTTATTCATGTGAAACTTGTTCCTAGCATCCTTTAGCTTACCCCAAGAAATCAAATCTAAATTCTGAAGAAACTATATTACACTCATATGATGAAAATATCTTAGTATAAACCTACTTCACATACTAAAAATATTATTATAAAGAACATCAGTCATATCCTTCTAATTTTAAGGTAATACAAAGAAAATAATACAAAAATCTATAGTTTTAAGACATTTTAAAAAATAAAGATATTAACGAAAAAGAGCTACAACAAATTATGTTGATATAAAAAATACAGTAAGGAATGAACTAGTTTCAAATAGAGTTTGTCCAATAAAACAAACTAATCAGTTCACAAAGGCCATGCTCCATAAACTAGTCTTAGTGTGTAGTCTACTCTAACCACACTTTTATGTTATGGAATGAAGTTAAATTAGTAAATTGAATCCTATAAAAAAAAAACAAAGGAAGTACGAAATAAAGAAAAAAGAAAAGAAAGAAGATTTACTAAAACTTGAAGACACAATTTCCCTGGCTGTCATGTTGCAACTTTTTCCTGACATCTTCCGCCTTCTTCGAATCAGCTAATAAATATCTCGAACAGAATAACTGAATCTCCCGTAAAAATGTGGCATTGTTTAAGAAAAACCTAACGAATTGGATTTCATATTCATCTCCATGAAAATTTAAAATGTATAATATATTGAGGGAAAACTTGAAACACCAAGGGACTGAGTTCCAAGACAAATCTCCACCATTCAAGCAGTTAAGTACCTAAAGAAGGATCACTAAACAAGTCAATTGACAGAAATAATATTTTTGTTAACCTTGAAACATGGCAAATTCAAACACTGGTGCAGAATATAAAATATACCACTGCAGGAATCTGAAGAAATTCCAGTTTAGGAGTCTTTCGAATAATGTCCATAACTGTTTTATTAGTGCCATTGGAATTCCCAGAATACACATAAAGATGTGTCAAATTGTCAAATGAAGGAAGGGGATGGATAGTAGCCTTTGCATGGTAAAGACACTAGTATTGTAAACAAATCTACATTCATTATTGTGATACAGAGAAAATATGCAACAAATATAAGAAACGCATAACTAAAGATAACATTTGCATATTGAAAAAAAAATGAAGATGAGAAGCAAATAGCCAAATACTAGTATACCTCAAGAGTATCGTCTGTTAGTTTGAGAGACTTGACACTACTAAGTCCACTCAATAGCTTAATCGCACAATTAGCAGCATATAGTTCACCTTCTGGATTGTGACACCCAAGATCAATCCATGCATCAACTATGGAGGTCAGGTTTACAGGGATAAATTCTATTGTTGGATTGCATGTGCATCTTAAAGATAAAAGATTCACAGCATCAATCTTGACTGTACAATCATCAAAATGATATCCTAGACATTTAACATCAAAATCGATGGTCAACTTCCTTAATGTGGAATTTGTAACGCTAATCAGCTTTATGTTCTTCCAATAACAATTATACAAGGTCAACTCTTGTAAGACAGGGCACACAGAGAAAAGTCGCTGAGCTGACTTCTCATCTGCAAAAGTAACATTTGAAACTGCTAATGTCTTCAGGCGAGGGAAACAAGTACCAGTAGGAACATATAGAGTGGAATGGAGTCCTAAACGCAGTTCATTCAATGACTCGAAAGCTGAGAAACTAGGGAGTGCCACAAGCTTATCATTTCGATCAACTAGTGAAAGTCTAAGACATTGGATTTTTTGCTTTGAAGCAAAATATAATAAATAATTAATTTTTTGTGCATCAATAGGCATTCCAAATATTTGAACGCAGAGACTTTGTATCGAAGTAGATTGGTGCAGTAGTCTTTCAACTAGATCTAGGAGAAAATTTGCTGAGTTCGGATATCGGTTGTTTGACTCATAACGAGAACAAACAGTTTTAAAATCAAAGGTAGATAAGCAAGTCCACAAGTTCCTCCACTTAGTTGCTAATATGGAAGTTCTTACAGCATCTTTGATGGGAAGTAAAGAAAGAATATAAACAAGAACGCCCTCAGGTAAATCGCTAATCATATCTTTCATGTCACCTACATTATGTCTTTGGATCTTATTTGTTGATGAGATTGTACCAACCATGAGCTATGCCTGCTTGCTCAAAATAATAATAAATAAAAAATGTAAGGTAGTCATAAGATTCATAACACAAGTATAATAAAGGATGTGTGAGATGCAATTTAGGAGCCAAGGTTATATTAGACAAAGCAAAAGACTTATGGTGTACCGTAGTATTTCAAAATAAGTGAATAGACAACTTGGTCCTTGATACTGTAACCATCTTGAATTTTGTGAATTGACAAATACATTCTTAAAATTATAAAATAGTCTCTATATAAACTTTTGTCATTAAATATTATGACTTAGTTGAATATTTGACCCTCCACGTTGACCCCGCATCAATGTGTCTGATGAAATTTAAATCTACTAATTTGTCCGTAATCAGTCCATGTACAATTGCAATTACTCACAAACTTATCTCTGAAATAACAAAATTTTATAGTAAAATTTGTCCTTGGAGAAGATGAATTTGATGTGAGATTAATGTGGATAAGTCACATAATCAATTAAAATGTCAGATCAAAATATCTAAGAACAAAAATTTACCTATAAAGACTTTTGATTGATATTTTACAATTTCAAGTATGTATTTGCCAATTTACAAAATTCAGAAACTAATTTGACAGACACTTATGATTTTATAGACCGATTTGCATATTCACTAATAAAAAATAGCAACCAATAAACATATTAATCTCAACTCATTCACTCATTCATCTAAACTCAAACACTTGTGGTGTGTAGTAGGGAATAAAATTAGTGAATGATAGAAACTACGATGAATTTCAATTCCCTGGAATGTAATGTGAGAGAAAATATTGATTTATATATTGGAAATGGGAAAATAATAGATATACGTTAAATCATGACAATAATAACGCAAATCAATACTCTAAAAAAATCCTTTGAAGACAAGTGAGCGAAAGAGGAAGCGATTACCTTAGTAACGAATGAAGAGAGTGAGGAGATATAGAGTACTGAAAGCCAGTCACAGTGATGCCTAACTTTCATCTCACAAGGCCATGCCGTTAAATAGGGCGACACACACTTGGGGATTTTTTTAATCTAAATATCACTTTTATTATTATTATTATTATTATTATTATTATTATTATTATTATTTTACTATTATTAATTTTTATTTATTTGATAAAAAAAATAGCATACATGTCAAGACACATGTCAATGATATAATTACTGACTAGTGATCTTAACGATTAAAATGTGTTGGCAAACAAAAACATAACCATAGATTTCTTTCACAATTATTCCATTAATAATTATATTTTTATTTCATGAGATAAACAATAAAACAAATAACAAATATTATTTATTTAATATGATAAGATAAATAATTAAACAAATAAATATTTATTAACTTTAATCCGTCTTTACATAATCACTTTTTCTAGCCGGAGATATGACATTCATACAAAATTTATCTAGTGCTATCTTTGCAAAATCCATCAATTAAATATTTCTGATATAACTACTCAATCAACATTGCTACTACAAATCAAAAGATAACAAAATAAAATAAAATTAGCCTCTAACAAAATCGATTAATAGAATTAAAATTAACTTATCATTTCGTTAATAAGAAAAAAATAGAAAGTGACAGACAAAAATACCCAAATTGAAAGAATGAACATACTTTACTAATAAACTAACTTAAAATGTTTTTTTTCAACCACAAAAAATATTTAAGTATATAGAAACTACCAAGGCACTAACTCTTTTCCTCTCCCAGCGGTGAAAATGGAATTGAGATAAAATTGATAACTAAGATTAGATTTGTAAAAAAAAAAAATCAAATAATTTACCACCGCACAGTCCTCATAGTTTTTGTGTGTCCAAGTAATTAAAATTCACCAAAAAAATAAAGAGGTTATATTAGATTTTGATTTCCATCATAACCGCATTGAAAAAATGAAGAGGCGAGTGAGAAATTGTGCAAATTAATCGTATTTGAATTTTACCATAGTGCATAGTTTTTTTTGGAAGCGGAAATAAAAAAACTGACTAGTTACATTGTTTAGGCGACAATGATTATTAAAGGATAATAATAAAAACCTTTTATTTTTCACGACAAGTATTCTTTAAGTATAGTCATTTTTTAGACACATAAAAATTTCAATCTTCCCAAAAAAATTCAAATACTTCATTAATTGATAAGTATATTTAGTATATAATTTTATAGATTGAAATAATTTATTTAATTAATTATAAATTATTAGTAATAATAGAAGTTTAATATAATCATCTATCCCATTGATCGACAAATGAGAAGTTTGTTAAAAAAAAAACCTATAATGTTTACATTATATAAATTTAAAGAGGTAACTGTGTTTTATTTTTTCTTTCAAAAAAATAAAAACTGCACAATGACAATTACAATTCATTCCATGCCTTGTTTTTTAATTCCCCAAGTAAACTTTCAACTTTCACTAAATAAAAAAAACTGAGGGCACGTATAATTATTTTAAAAGAATTTTTATGAAAATGAAAGCGTTGCTTCTCCCTGCCTAAAAGATTGAGAAATTTGCTGAAACTTGATAACAAATTTCCCCCTGTCTAAAGATTGCGATTGATTTTTTTACTTCAGCCATAATTTAGATGATAAATATCCATCAAAGGATATCTGCATTTCCTCTAAGATTGTAGCAGGATATATGACTTACCTCATGAATATCAAGTCCTTCCAGTTTAGGAGTCGTTTGGAGAAACTCTACTAGAGCCTCACTAGTGAAACAGGAAGTTCCCAAATGCAGATCAAGACGTATCAAATCGTGGAACTAAGGAAGGAGATGGAGAATATATTTTGCATAGGGAAGACACTATTAATGGAAATTATATAAAAAAATGATTCGTTATTGTGAGACAGAGGAAACATGCAATAAATACAAGAAACACATAATTAAAGACAACAACGGTAATCAGCATTGTCTTATACAGTTTTAAATAAAATGAAATGAAGATGATCAACAAAATCAAGATACAAAACTGATCTGCTTTATGCTGTTCCAATCATAACTAGACAAGGTCAAATCTTGTATGTGGGACAAAAGCCATTGAAGTGACTCATCAAATGAAATAATTATGCGTTTTCAGGCTAGGGAAACAAATA
Source organism: Cicer bijugum (assembly GCA_037974875.1). NCBI lineage: Eukaryota > Viridiplantae > Streptophyta > Magnoliopsida > Fabales > Fabaceae > Cicer > Cicer bijugum. The sequence continues at coordinate 4,143,209 of JBBPBT010000938.1, read as the reverse complement.
CCCTCACTAGGAATATATATAGAACACATCAAAGTTCTAAACATAACTTACTGACACAGAAATATGCAGGTTTTCAACTTTGTGGATCATCGCATCATACACAAATCAATGAAATTAGTCTGTATCAACTACATGCGGTGCCTTGAACTTCGGAAGCAAATCATGTCTCTCATTGATACTGAAGCACATCTCTATTACGTGCACCTAAAAATCACCCCTCCTGCGAGGCATTGAAGACTGCACATGAATCTAAGCGGCATTCTTCTATTAGAAGTTTTGATAATATGTGAAGATAAAAAATAAAAAAATAAAAAAGCTTAAGAATTTTCTTAGATCTGCTTTAAAGTACCTTTTACATACAAAATTACCCTCTTAAAAATCATATACGGTCTATTGACACTCAGCTGAAAGTAAACTATCAATCCATTTAAGCTGCAGTTCGAATGCTGCAGCCTGCAGGACAAATTGCAATTGCAAAGTAGGGAATTAAAACTCTGATCCATAAGACACACAGCCGCAGACTATACACGATTAAATTGGTTTGGTAGAATTGTAAATTTTATAAAAAATAAAATAGCAAAAGCACATTCATAAACAAGGCGATCAAATTATCGAAGACAAAGGCATAACATTTCAGAACTGTTTTGAGCAGGTTCATACACCGTTTTTAAAATAGACTGAAAACTACTACACAGCATTTTTTAGACAGTAATTAATACGAGTAACGCAAACTCAAGACAGACAAATATGCTAAAAGGACACACTTAGAAGCCACCACGGAGGCGCAGAACAAGGTGCAGGGTAGATTCTTTCTGAATATTGTAATCTGCCAAAGTACGACCATCCTCCAACTGCTTGCCAGCAAAAATAAGCCTCTGCTGATCTGGGGGAATACCCTCCTTATCCTGAATCTTTGCTTTCACATTATCAATCGTATCAGAGCTTTCCACTTCTAAGGTAATAGTCTTCCCAGTAAGTGTCTTCACAAATATTTGCATGCCACCACGAAGCCTCAAAACCAAGTGCAAAGTAGATTCCTTCTGGATATTATAATCAGCCAGAGTACGTCCATCCTCCAACTGCTTGCCGGCAAAAATTAGCCTCTGCTGATCTGGAGGAATACCCTCTTTGTCCTGAATTTTCGCCTTCACATTATCTATTGTATCAGAACTTTCAACCTCCAAAGTTATGGTCTTTCCGGTAAGGGTCTTGACAAAAATTTGCATACCCCCACGAAGCCTTAAAACCAAGTGGAGTGTGGACTCCTTTTGGATGTTATAATCGGCAAGAGTCCTTCCATCTTCAAGCTGTTTACCAGCAAAGATAAGTCTCTGCTGATCTGGTGGGATACCCTCCTTATCTTGAATCTTGGCTTTCACATTATCAATAGTATCTGAACTCTCTACCTCCAAAGTAATAGTCTTTCCTGTCAAAGTCTTAACAAAAATTTGCATTCCACCTCTCAATCGAAGTACCAAATGAAGGGTGGATTCCTTCTGTATGTTGTAATCGGCTAGGGTTCTTCCATCCTCAAGCTGCTTCCCTGCAAAAATAAGCCTCTGCTGATCAGGAGGGATACCCTCCTTATCCTGAATCTTGGCTTTGACATTATCAATAGTATCGGACGATTCAACCTCCAGGGTGATGGTCTTTCCAGTCAAAGTCTTGACAAAAATTTGCATTCCGCCTCTCAATCGAAGTACCAAATGAAGGGTGGATTCCTTTTGAATATTGTAATCGGCTAGGGTGCGACCATCTTCCAATTGCTTACCGGCGAAGATAAGCCTCTGCTGATCAGGAGGGATACCCTCTTTGTCCTGGATCTTGGCTTTGACATTATCAATCGTATCAGAAGATTCAACCTCGAGGGTAATGGTCTTCCCTGTCAAAGTCTTAACAAAAATTTGCATGCCACCTCTCAATCGAAGCACCAAATGAAGGGTAGACTCTTTCTGGATGTTGTAATCAGCTAGGGTTCTACCATCCTCAAGTTGTTTCCCTGCAAAAATAAGCCTCTGCTGATCAGGAGGGATACCCTCTTTGTCCTGGATCTTGGCCTTGACATTATCAATTGTATCGGAGGATTCAACCTCAAGGGTGATGGTTTTTCCGGTCAAGGTCTTAACGAATATCTGCATGCCACCTCTCAACCGAAGCACTAAATGAAGGGTGGACTCTTTCTGGATGTTGTAATCAGCAAGGGTACGGCCATCTTCCAATTGTTTACCGGCGAAGATAAGTCTTTGTTGATCTGGTGGGATCCCTTCCTTGTCTTGGATCTTAGCTTTCACGTTGTCTATAGTATCGGAACTCTCCACCTCAAGGGTGATGGTTTTGCCGGTCAATGTTTTCACGAAGATTTGCATCTGTTCAAATCAAACATAGCGAAAATCAGAAACATGACGATACAAATCAAATCGCAAAACCCCAATTCATCAAAATTGAAACAATTTGGCAGTAATAGAAAATTAAACCGCAAATTTAGGGGGATATTTCACATCTATGACGTATCACAAATCAGAAACACGATTAACTGAGAAATGAAATTGAACTATACATCAAAACCACCCAACACAACGAAAATTGTTCAAAACATCAGAATAATGGAATCCGCAAATATTAATAATTTAATAGAATCGAAACCTAGCTTGTTCATTAGGCGGGAAAAGATTGTAATTTAAGGAGGAAGAGATAGAAAACGGAGACATACCTTGAAACGTAGATGAGAAGAGCGTTAAAATTTTGTGAATAGATAATTATGAAATGAGGAATGAAAATATATGTGTAGAATGGGTTGTATTTATATGTAGTTTGAGCCGACTCAATGAGGAAAATAACTTCAATCCATCAATAGGTTTATGCCACGTGTATCGTAGCTGGCCTAATACCACAATGGACGATTGGCTGCTTTCTACAATGCTCTAGGAGATTCCTGACCCACTTTTCTTTGGGTGGATGGGAACACTTTCATGAAAGAAACCAACCATATCTGGTCTTCAACAAAAAAATATCTCAACAGATTAGCCTTAACAAAGAAGTAAGGGCTTCTTTGATGGAGTATTTTTTTTATTTTTTAAAATTATTTTATAAATAAATTTTAGAAAATTATTTTTAATTTATGTATAGTTTATTTAAGCAAATTACTATTTTATTTCTTAAAAGCATCATATAATGTCATTTTAATGATTTGTTAAAAAATTCAAATTAATTTTTGAATCTCAAATTTATTTTTAATTTTTAAAAGGTGTGACTTACTATCATATAAAAGTATTTCAAGGATGACAATTAGACCCATATCCAGTGGACACCCGTAAAAAAAATCTACAATGGGTAGGGTGAAAATCTGTATAATGGGTATAGGCATGAAGACGGGTAATTGTCCGCAAAATTAAGCGGGTATGGGTGCGGGTACGAATACTATAGTACCCACCCCGCACCGCACCCGCAATTATATAAATATATTATTTATTTATTTAGTTATTTATTATATTAGTGATTAGTTTAATTAATTGTTTTCTTTTATGTTTTAACATTTATTAATATCATTGGACTATTACAATATTTATAATTGAAATATAAACGTTTGCAAATCTTTTAAGAATCTGATTATGATAAATAGGTAAATAATTGTGATTTTATAACCAATAGTTATATCTTATTAATCATGACTTTATAATTATACTTGCAACTTTGTATCAATTATCTCAGATAATATTGTCGTATGACTTACAAGTTGCAACTTCACAAAATATTATTATGGATATTTAAATATATATTGTAACGAGTGTTCATTTGAAATGTTGAGTTAGAAAATATTTTGGTTTATAATATTTTATGATTGGATTTAAGATATTTGAATAATTTTTAAATTTAATTACAATAATATTATTTATTTATCAATTTTTTTTAGTTAAAGTGTGGGTAACGGGTATGGGTACGAACACTTAAGTATCAGATGGTAAGGGTACGGATATTAAAGTTGATATTCAAGAAAGTACGAGCCCGGGTATGGGTATTTTTTCAAATCGCGGGTATGGGGACGGGTACTATGGTACCCTACCCAAACCCTATCCATTGTCATCCCTACTTCAAATATACAATTTAATATTAAAATAGTTCATGATTTTTATAATATTAGAGACAAAATTGATTGACATTTGAATAATTGAGAACTTATTTGTTTTTTTTTATATTGAGTGTATTATAATTGTTTTGATACTTAAACACTAATTTAAAATAGTTTTTTAATGATAAATATTTATTTTGCATATGTTTTTAATAATAAATTATATTTAATATATTATAATTATTTTCAGTTTTATTTACAAGATATAAAAAATCAAATATGTTTGATACGTGTTATTTATGTATCAACGATAAATATTTATTCTGTAAATTTTTTTTAAAATTGATCAATAATAAATATATCATATTTTTTTATGTGTCAATTACAAGTATTTTGCTAGTAATTTTTTTTATATTTATCGTTGATCAATATTTGTCCTAATTTTTTTTGTATATTAGTGACAAATATGTATGAGTCACTCATGATAACCTAAATGATTGGAGATCACAAGAGTTAAGTTCAATGGATAATAACAAGTCGTGTAGTGATATGAAATGAACATGCTATTATAAATCAAATAAACATTATTTTTGGGACGATGATATGATAAGATAATAATTTTTTTTAATGAGATTGATATTCTATGTGGAGTGGAGTACCTAGCTACGTGAGTAGTCTTGATAAACTCACTTATGTGAGTGTGGACGTGATACCGTTTCCTATGGAATTTTGAGGCATATTTTGTAGCGTTCACTATAATAGGGTAGATGTGCATGGTCATTAATTAAAGGACTTTTGATAATCCACCATGTGAAAAGATTGTGTGTGAGTTTGATGTCAAATATAGAATTAAAGATCACTAGTCACTCTTTTTGAGTCTGAATCTCACTTACGATACAATGATTCAAGTCATAAGACGCTTTTGTTTATGCACAATTTTATAAAAGTGTTTGTCAGTATTTAACACTATTTTAAATTCAAGTGGGGGTTGTCGAAAATTATATTGAAAACCATAGAGTTAGTTGGTGCGAGTTGAAAAAAATAAAGAAGTTCCATGAGAGATAACACACCCCAATAGTGTTTATAAGTTGGAGGTATGTCAATTGAGGTGTGCCTCTTATAAACATATTTTATAAGATTTTAAGAGAGTATTTACCATCTATTTTACCTTATTTTATAGTTTTAATTTCAACATCTTATTTATTTATTTATTATATTTGCATAATTAATACTGAAATAATAAAATAATTCAAATGAGTCAAATTAATTAATTTTTTAGTGCAAAAATATCAAGTTTAATATTCCAGCTTATGAGTGCAAGAAGGAGATATGTTGCACATTTCAAAGAGATTGAATTTTATGATAAGAAAATTTTGCCAAAGAAGAAGAAAATTGTTGTCAAAGAAGGAAAATGTCATTGCATAAAATTAGGATCTTCTTGCTATCATAAAGATGAGAAACATTGTGGAAAGTTACGAGTGCTTGAATCTGGAGTAAAGTGTCTCAAATTTTGGAGTAAAACAACATACTCTAGGGTTTTATTTCTTTATATTTAATTGATGAACACTTATATTATTTAATTTATTTTCTATACGTCAATTAGTAACTAAAATCTCTTGTAGAATTTTGGTGAGTCTTGTGATTAAGATACCTTTTTACTGTGCTAATTTTAAATTATAGTTTTATTTTAGATTTTCGTTGTTTATCTCAATTAAATTTTTCTATTGTTTTATTTACAAGTTTGAGATCAATGACCTTTGCATGCCTGAATTGATCAATGAACTAGTGACCAACTATAATTAAATGGTTGATCTATAGGATGATTGAGATTATAGTTATTGTATGATAAAATATAGATATTAATCTTTCAATCACTTAACCTCTTGGTTATTTGTGTTTTCTTTTAATTATATGTTTTTGTATGATCAATCAAAGAATTGATTTAGAGAAAAAATATGACATTGAATGATAAATCTTTGTTAATAGTTTTAAGGAGGGATTGATAATTGAGAAAATAAATAAGACTTCATATAAAAATAGAACTTGATGTATTGATATTACAAGTGAAATCATAACCTATATTTACTTTTCAGTAATTCAAAGTTGTGTTGTTATATACTATCGTTATAATTTTTATGATACCTTTACGTTTTTGTTATCATGAATCAAAAATAATTTTAATTAGTTTAAATAATATAAAATCTTGATTAATTTGTTAGTTGTTAAATTAATCTAATTGAATACAATAATCTTATATACTACTACTTGGAAACTCGTACACTTGTAGAATTTTGCGTTACAAATTTTTGTCGCCATTGTCGGAGATTAATATAACAATATTAAGCATTTTTTTTATTACTTTAGACATTTTTTTATTTAGTTTAATTTTAATTATTTTATTAAAAAAAATCTATTTGTTTAAATTTTGGTTGTAATTATCATTAATATATTTAATTTTTTAATATGTCCTTTTTCTTTGTTATTATTATCATTTAAATTTTGTTTTTCACTTTAGTTTGTTAAAAAGCAAAAAACAAATTGTTTATTTCGTTGCAATTAATTTTATTAGTCTTTTTTTTTTTGTTATTGTGCATGCTCACCTGCTTATCGGAGCCTGTTTGCAGTTGATTTTTGTATTTTGTAGAATAAAAAACATGGTAAAGAGGAAAACTATGGGAGATTATATCTTGGATAACTAAGAACTAATCAAACCTAAGAGAAAAACGATGAGAGATTATATCCTGGATAACAAATAACAAATCAAGCCTAAAAGGAAAAAATGGGTGAATATATTATAGGCTAAATTGGAAGAACTTAAAAGGCAGTTAAATACATTTTTTCTCCTTCTTGTCAATATTGTGACTTGGTGGGGCATCATATTTATGACTGTCCAATAAGAAATTATTGGGATTACTATGAGATATGTTATGATGGAATCAATATGATTTGTATTCCTCCAAGTGGACCATTGCTTACATACCACCTTGCATGCAACCTCAAAGTCCAAACCAAGAAAAATCTAGATATTGATGAAAGACTTACAACCTTGATGCAAAATACCATTCTTCAGTTATCTCAAATGCCTCAATATGCATCATTCACTCAAATTGAGTCCAAGTCAGATGAAGCTGAAATTATCACTATCCCGATTGATGAAGAGTTGAATGAAGTACTTGGACATGAGAGACAAATGTCTATTGAAAGAGAAAAAAAAACCTTAAGGAAGAGATCAATTTGGAGAAGAATCAAATTACAGTCATAAACAAAAAGGAAGAGACCCCAATCATTTTGGGAAATACTATATTAACCATTGGTGATGTTATAGTTGAGGTAGAAAAAGGAAAAGTGACTTTAAGATGTGGTAACAAATAAAAAGTTTTTAAAGCTTTAAATTCCTTTGAAAAATTCTCTCATATTATTTCTTTATATTTTGATATTTTGCAGGACCCTAACATAATGTTTGGTGAAGATAAAATTAGAATTTCACCATCTTCTGAAACTCATTCACTTCATAGGAAAAGGAAAAATAATATGAACCATGTGATTAGAATGCTAAGAAGGAGAAATGCTTTAAAGGTGAAATCTTCTCTTGGAGAGCCGCCTGATTAATTCTTAATTTATCGTCAGGGTCAAGATAATGTTTGGTGAAGATAAAATTAGAATTTCACCATCTTCTGAAACTCATTCACTTCATAGGAAAAGGAAAAATACTATGAACCACGTGATTAGAAAGCTAAGAAGGAGAAATGCTTTAAAGGTGAAATCTTCTCTTGGAGAGCCGCCTGATTAATTCTTAATTTATCGTCAGGGTCAAGACGTTAAACAAACGCTTCACATGAGACAAACTATATTTACTGTTTATTTTATTCTAGTTTGAATTTATTATTTTTGTTTTTAGGTAATAAAAGCTCCAACTACAAGCTATATCAGAAAAGTCACTAATTTCTCTCATTTATTTATTCATTTAGTCTAGTATAATATTTGGCCTCGAGTACTATGCTTAATGTTAGTGTGGGGTAGAATACATATTTTGATGCTTTGGTAGTGTTTGTGATGGCATCTTTGTTGGCTTATTTTACTTAAATTATGTTTTTGAAGTTTGTCCTATAAACCATTATTGTGTTTGATTTTAAAGCAACACCCTATTATAAGCATTTTGTTAGGACTAAATTGAAACTTTGAAATTATGTGTGCTAGATAAAAAGGTTGCTTAGTTTTGACAGAAGATTTTTCTGTTGTGAATAAGTTGAGGTGTCTTGAGATGGACCAAAATTAAAAAAGTTAAACTTAATTTGAAGTAAACTAAATCATTAACGTAGGACAATTAAGGAGTAAAAACTTAATGAACTAAGGGACATGAAAAAGAAGTAATTGACAATTTGTTTGAAGAATTAAAAAAAATATCATTTCACTTATTAGCTTGTGGTTTAGTCACACTAGACGTCAAGTGAAAGATTATGTGAAGTGTTGTTTCACTAAGTAGTTTGGGGATTACTTACACTAATGTTAGTTTGTGGAATAACATCAAATTAAAGGAAAAAGTGTTGTTTCACTTAGTAGCTTGAGAATTAATCGGGAGACTCTCCAAAGACAAATTTCACCTTTAAGGCATTGCTCCTTCTTAACTTTCTAATAATGTGGTTCATATTATTTTTTTTCTTTTTCTATGCGGTGAATGAGTTTTAGAAGATAATGAATTCCTAGTCTCATCTTCACCCACCATTATGTTAGGGTCCTGCAAAATAAGATATTTTTTCAAAGGGTCTTGCATCTTAGAGAAAATGTGAAGATTGTAATTGATCAAGGTGTGATCAGGAGAAAATGTGTGAAGGAGAACATTCTGATTCTAAAGCACGTAGTGAAAATCTCAGGGTTGTGAGGACTCGACTAGCCCGAGTTAGATGAACTAATATATATTTTGTGTGATCTTTCTATCACTTATCTTTAATTATTTGCACACACAAATTACACTTCATTATAAACTAATTTATTTTATTTTATTTATATCTAACATATCCAAAACATGATGGACATTTTATTTCAATCAAGATTAATCTTGAGTTAATTTAAATTAAGCACATAAATCAAAATTTTAAAAAACTCACAATTCAAGCTCCCATTCCTTGTGATTGATATTGTTACTTCAACTATTTATTAGTGATAAATATAAAGAATCACGGGACAAATACTTAAAAAAAAAAAATACTTGACAAATATGTCACTGATAAATAATAACAAAAAAAAAATTTGAATAAGCATTTATAAAGGATATATAAA
>JBBPBT010000938.1:4096803-4118632 GCA_037974875.1 Cicer bijugum | reverse complement strand
TTCATTTTTTATTGATTAAAAAAATATAATTTTGACATTCAATATGTTATATATTCATTATTAAAGATTTTAATGTGATAAAAATCACATTTTTTTAAAATGTATATTTCACAAATAATTTTTATGAAGAGCTTATCAAATAGCTTTTCATTTTAATCATTTTTTTAAAATTTCATTATTCAAAATTATAACAAATAGATGAAATAATTAAAATAATATTTAAAAAAAAACTATTTAAACCAAATTTATATTTGAAGTTTTATTTTTAAAATTCTTTTTAAAAATATTATAACAAAAAGATAAAATATTACAAAAACTATATAAAAATAAATCATAAAAACACAAAGATAAACTATTCCAAACTCACATCTAAGAACCTTTATTTTTGTTCTCACTTCTAAAAACCTTTTAGTTGAGCTTGAACAACGCATTACTGTGAATTTAATTTTTATATAGTAACTGTCACTAGACATGGTAACGGAACTGAGTGAGTTTTTTATCTCTGGACCTTTGTGTTCGACTGGTCAGTGAAATTTGTTCCGCCTTCGTTTTTTATTGCCGGTAAAATTTAGGTTATTATTTATGTTTACGATGAGGATCAGTTTTTTCTGCATACACTTCCACTCATTTATATCTATAAAATAATAAATTCATACGTAGTTAATGTAATAAAAAAAACTATTATATAATAATAAAATAATAAAATATTAAAATTATATTTTTTTATAAATAAAATATTATAATTTTTAAAAATATTAAATATATAAATATATTGAATATATATATAATTTAAAAATAATAATAATAATATTATTAGCGAAACAAGTTCAGGTGCGAGTAAATATCAATACCTTAGATATAAATTTTAATTTCAGAAAAAGCTGTATGCGCATTCAATTAAAACAATTATTTTTGCTTAAATTAGGATAAATTTAAGTAAATAATCGCTGATATAAATTTTGTTGTCATCTTTGTCTATCACTAAAAATAAAAAATTTATTTTCAACATTCTTTTAATAATTATACATGACTTTAAAAATAATTACCATAAAAATAAATGTTTATAATGATAAGACAATAGGAGTATATATAAATTAAATCCTACTAGTATTTATTAAATTATTTGAACAAACCATTGTCGACATTATTGAATTATATTTTGAATGGCAACAGGTTGCTGAGGCGTTAGTGAAGAGGGGTTTAATAGAAGCAGTAATGTTGATTAGAGTGGTTCTGTGGCTTCTGGCAACGAGGTTGGGTACTTTGTTCCTTTGTGGTTTGCTCTGTCTTAGTAAGGAATGGCCCTTTGTCAACAAATTCTCAAGCATGTCTTTGGATAAAAGAGAAAAGATTGTGCAGAGGTGGCTCAAGCATAGGTTCCTCACTCCTATTAGAACTGCTTTTGGTTACATCAAAGTCCTATGCCACTTTGTTTCCTTCTCTTCGGTATATATATTCTTCAACCTTGCTACGTACTTCTCTTTTCTACAGCTACATTTCAATCTTAAATATAAGCAAAATACCCTTATTTTTTTCCTTCAAATATGAGCAAACATACTTTACTTTCACTTTAATTTTATTAGTTATTTTTGTTTACAACGAAGACATGAGAGTAATTCATTAATTAAATTTCTTACATTTAATCTATTTGTCATCTTTAAATCATAAAATTATTGTCACCTATAATAGAGTTTTCCCCAATTTAAGTGTTAAAGTGAATCATGCAGTACACGTCCAGTATTTTTTAATCTTCTTTTTTACAAAAATAAAAGTTACTTCAATTCATCCACTTCAATACATGTAGAGATATAATAATAACAATGAAGGCTAGATATATAAGTGGCTACCATTGCTAAGGTGTGAGTTACTATATTTGCTTTTCTCTTAAAAAACTCAACATAGTTTTTTAAATAAAAATTAAGACTATACAATCTTCTATAATAACTCCATAATCAAAAAGAATAACAAATGATTAATGAAAATTTTCTATTACAAATTTCACATTTAACTCATAGATAACTTTTTTGACATTTAATTTCATCTTCTTAAAACAAATTTTGATGTAGACCAAAAGTTTCCGACAAATAAATAGAAAGAGAAACAAATAATTTACTAAATTTGTCTCATCAATAGTAAAATGATTTCATTTCAACAATTTTAATATATATAAATATTAAAAACACATGGTACCATAGAAAAAATACTTATTAAAACTGCTATTTCTAATAAGCACTATCTGATTTTACTGAGCCAATGAAAATTCATATTTGATATCAATATTTATTGGTAAAATACTCGTCTTGCAAAAAATTTAAAGATTTTTTATATTGTGAATAAATAAAAAAATAGTTAAATTATTGAAAATGTTAATAAAATATAGTTAAGATTGATTGCCACAAAGTAAAAAATTGTCCAACTAAAAATACATAAAAATTGAACTCCTACACTGTTGAAGTACCAAATGCTTAAGAGAGTGGACTTTTTGCAGGTTGATGAAAATGGTGACAACCCAACATGGAAAGCCATTGGATACGAGGTTTCACCTAATGAGAAAATGACCAATGTCTCCATAGAGAGTGAAGAGAGACCCCTTGAAAAGGGTATTATAGAAACCATGTATGAACATGACTCAACTCTTCAAAAATCTCTATCTGACAAAGGCCTAAATGTTACACTTGACTCCAAAAACAACATCCTCAAAATCAAATGTGATGCAGTAGTTGTTGGTTCTGGTAGTGGTGGAGGTGTTGCAGCTTCTGTCCTTTCAAATGCTGGATACAAAGTAATTGTTCTAGAGAAAGGAAACTACTTTGTTTCAAAGGATTATTCATCACTAGAAGGTCCTTCAATGAACCAACAATATGAATGTGGAGGGATGTTAGTTTCTGAAGACTCAAGAATACTTGTTTTGGCAGGTTCAACCGTTGGTGGTGGCTCAGCTATTAATTGGTCAGCATGCATAAAAACACCACAAGAAGTGATTAAAGAATGGTCAGAAAAACACAAACTTTCAATGTTTTCAAGCTTAGAGTATCTTTCTGCTATGGAAACTGTGTGTGAAAGAATTGGTGTCAATCAAAATTGCACACAAGAAGGTTTCCAAAACCAAGTACTAAGAAAAGGGTGTCAAAATCTTGGTCTAAAAGTTGATTATGTTCCAAGAAACTCATTAGGGAATCATTATTGTGGTTCATGTGGTTATGGTTGTCCAAAAGGTGAGAAACTTGGGACACAAGTTACATGGCTTGTTGATGCTGTTGAAAAAGGGGCAGTAATAATAACAGGTTGCAAAGCTGAAAAATTCTTGTTTCAAACCAACAACAATACAAGAAAGAAGAAATCATGCTTAGGAGTTTTAGCAAAGACTTTAGACAATACTAGAGTAACAATGAAGCTACAAATTGAAGCCAAAGTAACAATTTCTTCATGTGGAGCACTTTTAACACCCCCATTAATGATCACTAGTGGTTTAAAGAACAAAAACATTGGTAGAAATCTTCATCTCCATCCTGTTTTAATGACATGGGGTTACTTTCCAGAATCAAAAAATTTAGATCTCAAAGGTAAAGTCTATGAAGGAGGTATAATAACATCTATTCATAAATTACTATCATCAAATGATTCAACTTCATATACAAGAGCTATAATTGAAACACCTTTAATAGGACCAGCATCTTTTGCTTCAATGTGTCCTTGGGAATCAGGACTTGATTTCAAAAAAAGAATGTTAAACTATTCAAGAACATCACATTTGATAACAATAATAAGGGACAGTTCATGTGGAAAAGTAACAAGTGAAGGAAGAATAAGTTACAAATTGAATGAAACTGACAAAGAGAATATAAGAAGTGGTTTACAACAAGCATTGAGGATTTTAATAGCTGCAGGAGCAGATGAAGTGGGAACACATAGAAGTGATGGACAGAGAATTAAGTGTAGTGAGAAAAGTGAAATTGAAATTGAAGAGTTTATTGAAAGTGTTTGTCCAATGGAAGGAGCATTGTTACCTGGTAATGAGAAATGGAATATATATACTTCTGCTCATCAAATGGGAAGTTGTAGAATGGGAGTGAATGAAAAGGAAGGTGGTGTTGATGAAAATGGTGAGAGTTGGGAAGCTGAAGGTTTGTTTGTTTGTGATGCAAGTGTGCTTCCTACTGCTGTTGGTGTTAATCCTATGATTACTGTTCAATCAACTGCTTATTGTATCTCAAATAGAATTGTTGATTATCTTAGAAAAAAGTCCAATAACTAAGGTTAGTTGATTTTAACTATTGGACTATGTTTGAATATCAATAAATTATATAATTTTACATGTGAAATGGAAGCTTCCTTTTCAAACATCTTTGTGTTGTTTATGATATTGTTGATATTTATTTATAAATCATTTTTTTATTGATTATTTTATATTCATTAAAATAAATGCAAGAAATTTAAATCCATTTTTTTTACTACTTTTTATCACTAAATTTAAATTTCCCTTTTAAAAAAAGAATTCTTAAATACAAATCTCGTTTTTAAATTTCTTCTTAAGATTTTATTTATTTATAAGAAGTTATCAAGATCAAGAAAGTTCATTTAATGTGTTAATTTTAAAAGTTTTTTTTGTTAAATATCATTGACATTAAATGTCTTCACACCCACTAATATGAACATTAATTATAAAAGTAAAAAGGCATGAAAAACATTTAAGTAATACATATATATATATTTTGAAATTCGTAACTTTTTCTAAATTTTCTTATATAAGGGATTAGAGAGAGTATTAGACACTCATCAAGTCTAAAACAAGTGGGTTGGTACACAATGTAATGTTGTAAAACTTTGAATACCGAATTTGTTTCTTAATCATAGAAAAATTAAATAAATTATTAGACTATTTTATTAGATGGATAAGCCACATGAGGATTGTAGAGGGTTGTTTGCTAATATGTCATTGGATGTTAATTTGGACAATTCTTGGTCTTGGAACATATACTGAGATGGAGATTAAAGTGGTCTATCATTATTGTTGGGTGTTTATTGTCCTCTTTCAAATAACCGTTAGATTAATGTTCTTCGATTTAAAAACTTGGTTCTTCATATTAAATTATAAACAAATAAAAAAAATTCAACAGGAAGAAAGTAATGTTCGCCAAATTCTTGAAATGGTGAAATATCTTTTATAATTTCGGATTAAATTTAAAGTACCTAGTCTCCCTTTTGATCTTCATCAATAGAGTGAACAACCACTCTTATGTTTATGTGTTGTTAACTCATCTTACTGTAAGTGTATAGTTGTATGTTATGTTGCGGTATTTTTCGACAAATTTAGTGGATATTTTATTATTATTTTATTCATGGCAAGTTTTATGCAGGGAAAAAGTTTGCTTTTAATTGTTAAAAAAACGGATAATAGATTATAAAAAAAATAAATAAACTTAAATTCATTAATTTTTTACTATGACAAAAAAAGTATAACTTTACTTATTACCAGTAAAATACCCGTGCGGAAGCACGAGTACCACATTATTAATATATTTTTCTCTCAAGTAATAATTAAAAAAAAATCAATTAAAAAATTAATACTTTTTTTATGCTATAGATAAAAATATTTAATTTATTTGAATTAATAATGTTAAAATAAAATTGAAAATAATAATAATGAGTTGTAAGATTTTATTTTTGTTTGTATTTTTAAAAAAAATTGTATTTCGTTAATAGTACACTAAATTTTGCAACTAATATTTTGTATATATATTGAATATTCATCTCTGAAATATATTTGTATCATATTTTTTAATTTATTAATGACAAAATTTTATTCTTTATTTTTTAATATTTATCAATAATAAATATTTATTTCGTATTTTTTATATGCATCAATTATAAATATTATTCTGCATTTTATTATATTTATCAATGATAAATATTTGTTTAGTAATTTTTATTTATATAATTTTTTTATTTATCATTAATAAATATTTGTTCAATATTATTTTTATTCATCAATTATAAATATTTATCGCGTATATTTTTAATATTTATCAATGATAAATTTTTGTATTATAATTTTTATATTTAACACAGATAATTAAATTTGATATTTGTTCTACATTTTTTTAAAACTTTTTTTAGTTTTGTCTCGTGTTATTTAATTTGAATATTTATCTCATATATTAGTATATTTATTTTTCTCTAAATTTATAATTAGCGTTCAATATTTATTTTATATTTTTTTTATTAGTATTGAAACTCTTTAAAATCATCACCTCAAAATTGGAGCACTTGATTGGTTTCTTGCAACATTCTTTAAAATCATCACCTCAAAATTGGAGCATTTGATTGGTTTCTTGCAAGATTATGTAAGAAAATATAAAAAAAACTATGTTTAAGTGCGATTAAAAATTTACAAGATAATTGATTTTTTCGTTTTTTATTGAAACTTGATGGCTTAAATTATTTGTAACTTGATAGCTCTTGCCTTTTAGCTTAATAGTCTAATACATAATTATAGTCACTATAATTGAATTCATAGCTTAAACTCTCCTGCTATATTTTCTACTTTATGACATATTATGCAAATACATACCAATATATACCATATTTCAAATTAACTAAAGATTATAATATATCATGATATCATTTCAACTATAGCCTTATTTGAAAATTCAATAACAATGGAGCAAACATCATATCCATATGGATATGTTCCAAGATTTAGTAAAATTTTATGAGTTATAATATAAAACACATCCAAAGACAATAACATAAATTACTATTAATTCAACATCTTCGATTTTACATTTGTTTAGTCTTTAGACTACTCCACTTGCATATATTTAAACAATACTTATACACTTCGTGCACTTCTACGACTCATCTCTTCTTTTTATCAAAACCTCAAAGAGAGTCTTTTGAACTTGCATCTACTATTACTTGCACTATATATAAATAAAAAATAATTATTTTTCACAACTAAATTTTTTAAATTTCACTAAAAAATATACAATCAATATTTCTAGTTAATAGATACAAATAGTTGTAAAATATGCTTAATTAAATATATTTCCCAAAATATAATTACAACTACACATAATATTATGACAATTATCCACTTTTCACTTTGACAATATTATCAAAATGGAAACATATAATAATAAACTATACTTATATGCATCACAAAGATCTCTCCGTAAACATCTATTTTCCCATTTTTTTAGAATCAGAAGACAAAGATAATTAGAGAGGGAAATATGATATAAAATATTTGAGTAATCTCTAACAATATAGCAACTATGGAGAGTAGTTTAGATCTTCAATCTCTCTCATGTTGGAGTAATCACTGAACAACTCCTTCCTCTTCAATTATTTTGTTTATTTTACATAATAAATTTAAAATAAAAATACATTAACAATGAACTTGATCAATATTTTATAGAAAGGAAAGCAATACTATATAAAAAAAAAAACAATAACGATAAAAAAGGAAATATGTCAATGTGTTAGAAAGAAGTAAAAAAAATGTAAATTATAAACGATAATTTTCCCTTATAAATCAATAGTTATGATGGAGAAGAAAGTAAAAACATTTTAAAAAAATATTTGCAAAATTAAGAATCAAGTTATGGATTAAAGTTCACATAAGCATTAAATCAAATAGGTGGTGGATACAAAAGAATTTTTTTATCTAAACAATAGAATAAATAGTACCTATAAATATCGAAAGAAAATACAAAAATATATATAAAAATGCAAACAATAGAATAAATAATTCTTAGAATGAAAATAAAAAGACATTTTTGTGATTTCTTTTTATCTAAACAAATATTTTGCTCTCACTTTTGGAGAAAAAATTTCTTTTGAATAATACGATTGTATAAAATTTGATTTTAGAGGGAAACTATTAGATTATTAGATTATTATCGTTAATAGATAAATGTAATTTTTCCATAACTTTGTTAAGTATCTAACGGTTCTACGAAAAGAGATTACGATGCACTAATTTAATGGGAAACACTAGAATGAGCCCCAGTGGTAAATGTGGTTGGACTTTGGAAGAGCACAGGGATACACGACTCGTCGTTTCGGTGACACGTGGCTTGTTAGTCGTTACCGTCGCATTCCGAGACAGTAGCCATTCTGTTCCGTGAAAGAAGAACGAAGTGCTCATCTCATATAATCCTCTCTCTCTCTCTCTCTCTCTCTCTCTCTCTCTCACACACACACACACACACACACACTCCTGTGTTGCTGCTTCGCTCGCCACAGTTCAAATCGATCTCGTTCGTCACATAATTTGCTTCTAACAATGCTCGAGCACGACAGAGGTTGGGATTTTTACCTCCGAACGCTCTCTACCAGTGCCCGAGATTCCAACACCGCCAACGATCCCGCCTCCGATCCCTCTCTTCTTCAATCCGTACAATTTTCATATTGTTCCATCAAACCCTCTCTCTCTCTCTCTTTATTTATGGATATAATTTTTTATTATTGTTTTGATTAGGTGAAGAAGCTTCATCAATTATGCAAGGCCGAAAACTCTGAAGACTTGGTAGCCAGGGTTTATCCACAGATTAACAAGATTTTTCAGCGCGCTGTGGCTTCTCTTTCTCAATCTCGAACCTCTAATGGTCTTCTTTTACTCGTATGTCTTTTTTTCTTCTCAATAATAGTTTCCTATTATTTAATTTGTTTTCAATTCAGCGTTATCTTACTTGGTGGTTTTCAGGCAATTCTTCAGTTTTACCTGGATTTTGGGGAAGTTGTTCTCCATGATGCTGATCCTAGTCTTAGGACCTTCTTTCGCTCCTGCTTGAGCAGGTAATTATATATGAGCTGATGGAAGTTATTGTTGATCATTCAAATTTCAATATTACATTGATTATTGGGACTGATTTTACTTAAATTTAATCTCAACTGTCATGTACGAAACTAAGATTAAATGATCAAGGCTCAACCAACACTCTCACTTAAGACACCACCATTCTCTCTGTGCGTAGTGTAGTAAACAATTATTTTATGTTCATTTTCTGATCTAGTTGTGCTCGTTCTTGTACTCTTGTGCCTCTTTTCCTATCTGTGAGGCGATAAAGTGGTTTAGTGATTTGGGAGGAGAAACATATGGCCGGACTCAGAGAGATAAGGGGTTGTGAACATGATTATCAAATGGAGATTCAAAATGTGGATTAGAAGACTTATTTTTCAAATCGTGAATAGAATATTATGATTTGTAAGATACATTACCGATAAATAAGACATTTTTAAGTTGTTATATCATATATGAACCTCAAATCATTCATGATTCAAGTCATAAATCAATTGACTTAAGAAAAATTGCTAACTATACATAGTTGACCACAAAAAGTGGTTGACTATACTAAGTTTAGGTAGTGATTCATTAGAATGAATTGAGATTCATCATAGTGAAATGAGGTTCATTATATGGAATCGGGATTCAAGATGAGATTCATGTCTAAAATGGATACACATTAGATATTCATATTAGAGGTTGCTATCACTTACATATTTTTTTTTTGCCTCCAAACAACCAATATCACAAAGGTTGGATTTATCATTCTATTAAATTATTTGTATCCTGTTTCAGGGAGTTTGCTGATCCTGTCGTCGCAGAAGCAATGCTTGAATTTCTCATTATCAACCAAAAGAGGCTTTTAACTGCCTTTCCTAACTTAATGCCTCAGGTATAAGTTATAATCTATGCTTTGCTGCACTGACCATTATTAAGAATTTAACATGCAATAAAATAAGGAAATTTAATAATTAATATAAGTACATTCTTTTTAAGGTAGAGTATTTTGTTTAAACAGGTAGTTTTATGTATTAAAGTGATAGGTAATCCGGTTGTTTATACAGTTAAGAATTAGTTAGTTAGGGGAGCAAGTGGGTAATGGGAGGTGGCATTTGTGAGAAGTAGGGCCTTTTGCATTGGGAGGTGGGCAGACCCACGAAGCGCTCTCCTTATTTTGTAATCAAGGAGAATTCTTCTCCATTTTCCAGCAATAAGCTACAGTTCTACCAATTGGTGTCAGGGCTATTTTGTGGGTAGCAGTAATGGTGAATGCAGAAGCTATTCAGAACTGAACAAGAATGAGAGATCCACTTCTTTTGAATTTGGTATTCTGATATTAAGGGATAAGTAGGAAAGGAAACTGAGATAGACACATGTTTGAATTTAAATTCTAAAGGTGAGGAGAAAGTTAAAATACGAGGCCCCAAGGAGGATTCTCATTTGATTTTGATACAGAGGGGTGCACAATGATAGCACATTTCTATCTGATTTCATCTATGATTGTTCTTTTTGCAGTTTTTTCCATTGTTGTTGAAGCTGATTGCTTGGAATGGTGAAAGGTATGTACTGTTATACTTGGGTTGATTTGAGGGGTGGGGGGGAGCCAAGGTAATACTTTTTTCTGCCATATTCCGAAACAGTTAATATAACATATAGGTGATTTTGTGTTGTGCTTTCGTGCTTTCAAATCTTGAAATTCACAAGGATTTTTCTTTATTTTGATCCCTTTTCAAGAATTAATGCTTTAAAGATGCAAATGATTAGTAAATAATTAGTATCAACAACAGGGATAACAAAACTTGAAACTAATCTCTTGTGCAAGGTTGGTAAATATTGAAATGGAAATCTGTTTAGTTGCTTATTGCAAGAAATTTGAAGTTGAACTGTTCATGATTTTCAAGAAGGAATATATTATCACTGCTAAATGCAATCAAATATAATTGGTTATTGGTTCTTGGTATCATAGTTTCTTTTATCTTCTAGTTGATATTACGTGGCTCTGTAGCTATTATTTTATGGAAGTCATTGTTCGACATTTTTGGCGAGTGTAAGTTGTGTCGCAAGACCTTGGACGATGTTTTGATGACTAAATTTGTTGGTTTTGGTAGGAGTTCAAAAGCCGAAGTTTGTAGTTAGCTGATACCTTTTAGAAGGGTTTCGCGTTGCATGCATAATAACGGACTGGATAGGTTTCTTCATCGATGTTTTTTTGTTCTCTTTTCTTTGTATTTTCATTTTTTTAGGAGGATATCTTATCTTTTTACCTTATTGCATTCATCTTTTTATCTTAATGAAGTTATTTTTTTATCAGAAAAATATTTCGCTTCTCTAGTTTACTGAAATTTTGTACTTGAAGTCTTGAATCATTTTCCACTTACCATTTGTTAGGGAGCTAAAACTCCTTAACTCTGATGCAGATTACTTTTGAAAAAGATAAGTATGATATATTTGTTTAAGATCCTAAAACCTTATACCAACATTTGGCCTGTTTTTCACTTTTTATTGAATAACACGAATCTTAACTTAACCAAAAAAGGAGCCTGAAATGAATCAAAAACATAAATATTTCACCAGACTAGAAATATGTTACATTGTGGTGTTAGAGTGTTCCTAATAGAAAAGGGATATTGCCTGAATATTTTTTGTCTACTCTTGCAGATTAGAGAAACTAATTTTAAAAGCCTTTCCAGGATTAATGTCACCTGGGTCATTTATTCCATTGTTTCCATCTTTACTAGACTTGCCTAGTAAGTTAAAGTTATATGACCATTTATGTCTTGTGTACCTTTTCATGTTATAGAAAATATCAATATATTTTAGAATATATGAAAAATATCTTATAGTATGTGTTACTAACAGACCCCTAATCATATTACTGTGGATGCCACTTGTATTGAGCTCTAGGATTTTAGGATATGATGATTTTCTTTTTCTTATTATCTCACTTTAACAAGAAATTAATTGATTCAACATTTTCGACCCATCTTTGCTAGTTTTGGTGGTGGCATTGGAGAAGGTGGAAAAAAGCTCTGGGCCGTTAATTGGAAGCAGCATTGCTTCAATTCAGAAAAATACGGCTCCTAAGGTTATCGTTGATGCTTTGAATTTGAGTGAAGTTTAGCACGGTTGCATTTGTGCACAATAGAAGTGAACTTAATTATTTTTAATTTAGATGCTACTTGCCCTTATGGATGAAGCATATACTGGTTCAACTATAGAAGATGGTGGAGGAGATTCTGAATCTGAGGATAGCAGTGCAATTGATGTGTCTGATCCTTTGTTCCTTGAGATCTTGAAGGATGAAAATGATGGTATCGCTGTATGTTTATCTATCATCTTATTATTCACCATTCTCAGTTCAGTTTGTTTTTATTCTCATTATGAAGATCAAATTCATGTTGTTAGGCATTTTTTTAATCCATCATGTTTAGTCCATGTCAGTAGTCACTTAGCATAAAAGGCTTGATAGAAAGTTCACTATCGCTAATAAATAATAATACTTTCTAGTTTCTACTCTTTTAAAGGTTAATATCCGCCCCAAATAATGAGAGTCCACTTTCATGAACATGGAACACTCACTAAACCCTCATACAATCATCTACATGGCATCTCTTATGTTTATTCGGCTCATTTTCCAAATTCAAGTTCAAATGGTTGATTATCCCAACATATCAAATTCAAATTAAATCCCTTACAATTATTGGTTCATACATAAAATTTATTTTCTGAAAGTTTAATATTCCTTGCATAACATTTTGAAAAATAAAATAAATGCCAACAATTTAATTTTAAATTAGTAAATTATATATGCATAATATATTTAAATCTAATCTAATACACACGTAAGATACTTACTAAATAATTTTTAACATTAAAATTTGATTGAAAGAGAACAAGGTTACAGAGTAGTTCATGGTAAATTTATGTCACTCCTAATTTGTTTGATATTATTACTCCATTACTGTTCAAGAATATTTTTTTGGGATGTCAAGCTCCAGTTAGGATATTCAAGTAAATTCTATTTTATTTCAGGAACGTCCCTGGTCATCACCAGTGATGACTACAATATTACAGGCTGCAGTCAATAGTCCATACTCAGAGAGGCTGAAAGCATTACTCCACCTGACACCTCGTCTTTTTGACGTGTACTTCTCCATAGCATTGCGCGAAGTGAATGATTGTAAGTTTTGTTGATACATATGCTTGAAAATTTTATTGGGGAGATGTATTCATCATCTGGTTTAGTTGACAGTTTTTCCTCATTCTTTTAAACACTTTCAGCTTTGATTTGTGCGTTGCTTCCCCTGCTTATGTCAAGATTTGCAACAATATTTCCAGACAAAATATTCTCTTATGAGGTATCAATTATATTGTTGTCATAACTGCGAATTGAATGCTTGAGTAGTTAGTGTATGTGGAAAATCCATGCAAAATAGTCAAATATTAATTAGCTGTTATCTTTTTCTATTTTTATTCCCTTCTGTCAGTGTTGTCAAATAATTGCTTACTGGCACTATAGGGCTATAGCATAGTGAAATTTGAAGTTGTTATTGCTCCACAATAAGCTATTTTAGTACAAAGTGTTTCAAATAGCCGCTATTGTGGCACTATAGCACTAGTGTAGCAAAATTAGAATTTAGAACAAGCCGTTATTTTCCGCGATCTGCATCGCTTCTCAAGGCATTAACTTTTGAGACACCTTTACATTTGCCTAACGTGATATTGTTATAAATTCCAACTTCTAATTTTTTCTTTTGTGAATTAAGTTGAGGTGCTAGTTCAGTGGTAAGAGCTTAGTCTTGTAACCTCAAGGTACCGAGTTCAAATTCCCTCAGGGACAGTTGTAAATTAGTTATTAGTGCCACTTTGATTAATAAAAATTTCCCCTTTCCCCAAATTTTTTTTTATTAAAAAAATTAAGTTGTTTCATATCCATTACTTTGCATTCTAAGTTCTCTTGTGCTTTTAGGTTCATAAGCGGCTTTTGGAGTTTATACTCTCCACATTTCAGCGCTCCCCAAACTTCATTGCACTTTTAAAGGTACCTTTCTGACAACATACTGCTTTAATTTTTTATTTCACACGTAGTTCGGCATGGATTTACCTGAAAACAGATAACAAGATCATTAAGATTGTGAACTGAAAGATTGTGCTATGTGACTATGATTTTTTTGTTGTTGAAGGGCCATCTCCATCCAATTGATGCCTTTTAAAGTTGCATTCATTTTTAATTTTTTGAAAGACTGCTCCATTTGTCACTTCTGTGCTGTGATTTTATAGAATCTGATCATTTTATGTTTTAGAAAGCCATGGGTTTTTTCAAGAACTAACTCATAAAAGCTTAAGCTGTTAGGCTATGGCTCGTGTCAAGAAGAACTAACTCTCCTAAGAGCTTAAGTTGTAAAACAAAAACTAATGAATCATTTTATATTTAACAATGTATCAATCATCATAAGAGATCCCTATGGGCTTGAAGCATTGAAAATGTACAAGCATACTGTAACTTCCACCGAAATTCAATATTGATAATCTAGTTATAGAAACCCTCTTACCATGTCAAGAATCAGGCCTTTTAAACTCAAGAAACTCGTGAATGACTTCATATCTAATATCTCACGAATTTGTTGCAGAAACCTATAATGGACAGACTTGGAGAAGCTTATGACAGCCCAGACAAGGTTAGTCGAGAACTATTTTAACTATATGTGGGAGTGATGCAACAATCTTGGATTGAAAATTCATTGAATTTTTATTAGACAGAATTGGCATTGCAATTATGTTGGGCCATTGGAGAGCATGGTGGTGGTGGTGGATCTCACAAAGACGAAGCCCGTGAACTTTTTGAGAGTTTAGAACTACTTTTGTATGAAAACCTTTCCTCAAGGTATGATGTAGCATAAACCTTGCTTCTTCCAGTTCTGAGAGATTTAATCGCTAATTGTTTGACGGGTTATCTTTTGTTTACTTGGAAGTCGTCTTGGCATGGCACAGGAGGTATCCCTTAGTTCTGATATGGAAACCTACAGAAGGTCATCGCAGTCCAGGCTATTGTGTTTTGTTGTGACAGCCATTGCAAAGCTTGCTACGCATCATCGTGAGTTACTACCAAGAGCACGTGTATCCTTGGGCAAGGTATCTTTGTTTCACAGGGAATAGCATTAGAGATCATTAACGCAATTGTTTCTCTAATTAAGGATATGCTTTTTAGGTTGCTCGGTCTCGAATTTCTGATATGAGAGTATGGAAGCGTGCATGTGATTTCCTGGGTTTGATGAAAGACCCTGCTATAAGTTCATCCATATTAGGGCCTTCACGATCTTCACAAGGTACCACACAGAAAATTGGCAGCATAAACTGGAATGAAGGTGCAACAAAGATGGTCTCACATATTCCGTTTTACATTCTAGGTGAACAAGAAGGTGAATGATATTTCGCTCCTTCTCCACTATTCATGTATCTGTGCACACACTTGTATTTGAAAACACATGGAAAAGAAGATAGTTATATTTTATGTTTTGACTCCCTGTACACATGCATGTGGTCTTGCTCTCTCATATTTCTTCATGTGGTTTTACTTGTACCAGGCCGAAGTTTGGTGCTCTAGATAAACCTGACCTTTGCTGCTATTTTTTTCCTTTTGTGAAAACGTGTCGCTTACTTTTGGATTTACTTTCTTGTTACAGGGCCACCTTTTCATGATTTCTCTTTTTCAGATATCCTTTCAAGAAGATGATGGAAGCTAAGATTCTACTAGGTCTTTTGTTTTCCTTATCGTAGTCATCTTCGTATCATTCTGATTAATTCTTATTATCATTGTTTTTTTATCTGTACATTAATTAAACACTCCCATTAATACCACGAACCCTTGTTAAGATGGTGTACACTCGGGTGAGTGCTATAGTCTTCTCAAGGCTCTATGACATCAACGATGATACTCCGTGAGTCCTCGAGACCCCGAGATCCATGAAACAGATTAACAATCGTTAGATCCACATTGGTGGAAGCTCGCTCCTTTCAGGAGTCTGTCCCAAGTCCCAACCAACACCATGACTCAATGTTTGTGATGGGACTCAAAATAATCACAATGCCACGAAACAAAACCATTGAAACTCTACAGGGTTTTTGCCATACATCCATGACTTAAAAATTTCTAGCACATAATCCATACAATGAAACCAAGACTGGTTTGAAAACAATCATCTAACCTGAAAGGGTTGGGATTGAGACGCAGTTTGGACTTGGCAACCTTTCCAATGTCATAACTTCTTTAAATGTCAAAACAACAAGACATACAAGCTTAAGCTTTTATTAGGTTTAATATCTTATGGAGCTCATAGCTTCACCATTCCAACAATGACATCAAAATCACCAAAATAACAACAAAATTAAGAAAAATAATATAGCGAGGCGAAGGGTTCTCCCTTAGCTGTAATCTATGCAAGATAGTGAGGCAGAGGAACACCACACATATCTGCTAAGATAGGACTGAAATTGTGTGGAGGCTGCATAAGAAAGGTCCAATGAAAAGGCCCATCATGATTGACATTTGCCAATCAATTTGGACATATATTGCCTTCACGTTAGACATGCAAAACTAGGGTCGTAACGACATCTTCAACATGTGTTGTCGTCGAGATAGTTAGATTATCAATCAGTTACTTTGCTAGATAATAATTTATTTATTTTAATATCCATGCGTTTTCAGGGGTGACATAATGAATCAACCCACCATATCTTTCCATATTCTTCCACAGAGCAAAGCAGAGAAGGTTGAGTTAGGAAAGTGAGTTGAAAATGCAATCCGCCCCAACATTGGTTGACAGGTTGGTCTACCAATAACAGAAACAAGGAAAATGTATGAAATGTGTTGATTGTTAGGCATGTTGACGAATTGATTGATCTGTAAAAAATTATGAATAAAAACATAAAATATATTAAATAAAAATGAGCTTGATGAGCCAACCCACCATTTGCTTCGTTTTTCTATGAGTAATTACTCATTTTCGTCCTTGAAAGAAAGAAAAATAAATTAAAATCCCTTAATCCGTTAGTCTTTAGAACAATAAAGACTACTACACTTCTCTTGAGCAGTATAATACTGGTTTTGTAAGCAGGAATCTTGGATACCGTAATTTATGTATGTTACATAAATTGTGGGTATGGTTTCTCTTTTGATAACAATAGCAATGTAAGGGATTCAAAATAGAAGACATGGTCGTTTTGGTCCCTAATAAAAGGAAGTCAAAATGTATGATCTCAAATGCGTCCCGTGTTCGAGACCGAAAGTTACATGACAAAACCTTAATTTCTTCCACTAAAGACAGAAAATTAGACAATTTGGGAAAACATACACATTTCTCATATTACTATGACCCACAACACATATTGTCAAAATCAAACGTAGCTTCATATAACATTAACCGCAGGAGAGCAGATCAATGAGAAAGTAAGACAAGCTTGAGTTCAATATTAATACAATCCAATTACGTAGTTTAGAGGGGAGGACTTTGGACATAGTGGAAGGTAGAGAAATATAAAAAATATTATACCTTATTTAAAAAAGGAATTTAGAGAGAATTATAAGAAAATATTTATGATTAGTATATTTTTAATTTTTAGATTAGAGTATTATAACAACATATAATTGAAGAAATAATTTAAACTCTCTAAAATTTTTCTCTAATATACTTTTTAGTTCCCTAAATTATGAGGATTTTGTATAATGAAGGATAATAGACTCTCCAAACATCTTCACTTTGAAAGTCTGCCCTCCTTCCCAGTGGCGGAGTTTGTCTAAAAAGTTTGGAGTGACCGAAATAAAAATATAATGTATAAATCAAATGTGCAAATAGTATTATATAGCAAAAAATTAAGTTGCAATAAACACAAAGTGAAGTATCAAATAATTTAACTATATGACTTACGAATACCTTAAAGATATGTTTTCTCACCCTACAAGAAAGAATATGCAAGAGCTCTTTTTGAATTTGATGTTAAGTATATTTGGAATTATATGAAACATTTTCCAACACAATTTTTGCAACTTCATCATTATAAGTTGTCAAAAGTTTTATTAATTGAAGAAAACTGTCGTGATTTCTTGAACCTCTAGTTACATTATGTCCCCTAAAGTGTAACCAACAAACAATATCAATTGATGTCTTGAAACGTATTTAATTCTTCAAAATTCTATTATGAGATTTGCACTTGAAAAGTATTCCTAATATGTCCAACTTGATTCAATAAATTTAGACAAACTTTCACTGTGTTGTTGTGTGGCGAGCAATGATTCACCCTTATGTTTTTGAGAAAGTTGCAACATTTTTAATTTTTAATTTTCTTCCATTTTCTTAAACCTCTTCCAATGAAGACATCTGAAATGGGACGTTCACTTGGTCTTTTGCTAAATATATAGCATGATAAGCAATATGCAACATCTTTAAACGGTGAATATTCTAGCCATGAAAAAAAGATGTTAAACAAAATATATTGAAACCGTCTTGGACGAACCTCATTGTAAGATAAAGGATATTCTTCTAAATTTATTTGATAAAGACCAAATTTAAGATAAACTCTTCGTATTACATCCAATTGATTTTGTTGGATATTGTCAAATTTGAGGGTGCTTTTCGGAATTGCATTCTAACATTTCTCAAAGTCATCTTCGAAAACTCTAGAAACTTTAGAAAGATGATTGTCATTTTCTTCAACTCTTATATTCTTAGAAATAGTTTCAGAACATATTAAGTTTAGTTTAGATCTTGGTGCCTACTTCACTTCCCATTAAGATAGGCCCTTAGGATATATATTATCATTACCAAAGTACATGCATTTGCCATATAGCCGTGCCTCAATTTTGAGTTGTGATGTTTACATTGAAAAATAAAAAATATGAGGAATTTGATCCTTCAACGAAAATATGAGCATAATATCCTATACTCAAGATTTTAAAGTCTTCTTTCTACAAATATATGATTTGTTTTTAAAAATGGTCCAAAGTTAAAAAAAATCAAATGAAAAAAAAATACTAGTACTGATCCTCAATTGCGGAACCAGATTGGACTGGAGGAGAACCCTGGTCTCACTTTAATTTTCTCTCTTTGTCAGCGTCACATGGTGTTTCCTGTTCTGAATATTTGTGTCGCTGAGCATCACTGCAGCACTTTTTACATATGTGATACAACAACAGATCGTAACTAACTGAAGACAATACAAAATTTGCAAGTAGTGTTTCGACCAAAACCTAACTGACCCCTTTAAATAGTACGTTCCAAGGCTGTTATTTACATTTTCAATTTTTATATATATTTACATCCAGATTTGTTTTATTAGACAGAAGATCTTATGAAACAAGGGTGTTCAGTGTTTTCCAAACTAATTAAGATGTAAACGTGCAATGTGAGTTGTTGGCTCCACATTAGTTTATATTGTTCATTCCTACCCTACAAATGGGGTTAACCTCAAATAGGAGGAGATGGGGAGGTAACTGTCAATAGATTCATATTATATATAGCACATATAAAGAACTTATGATTAAATATATACATTTAATTTGCTTTTAGATAATATTCAACCATGAAAATAATTAACTCAAATTAATTAAAAGAACGAAAAACACAATGAAACTAACAGAAACTGTATCTTTATAGATTTAGTATAGCCCAGCTCCTTTTGAAGTTTTAATAACTGGTTTTAGGCGTGTCATAATGTTCCTCCGTTGCTTTTTATACTAACATTGTATTTAATTTTTTGTTCGCCTCTCTAATGTTTAAATTTGGATTCCACTTCAATGTTTTTACATGAAGAATCAGAGAGTGAGTCACACTCTTCAAAGTATTTCACTTAAAAACTCTTAGTGAAGTTTTAGAGTTGAGTATTGTGAATAGAAAAAATAGAAGTCGAGAGTTTTCTCACTTAACTAGTTTAATTGGATCGAACCAAGTATCTAAACTAATACAAAAATGGTTGAGAATTCAAGTGAAAAAAAGAGCTCCAAAGCCCCAAACCCTGATATTTTTGGGTTTGTACATATTGTAAAGGAGGACAAATTGAATTGGATTTGGAGAAATGGTAATTTGACAATAATTTGGATGGTGATTGGTGAATGCATTTTAAATGTGATTGATTTTTATGATAAATATATGATTAATTGTGTTTAGTAGATGATTAATGAATATAGTAATGAGTGCAACTCATTAGCCATTTACTAAAATTTAATCACAATTTTGAACATTATTTTGTCACATTTTAAATGATTAATGTCTTGTACATTTGAAAATTGTGGTTATTAACCCTCTGGTTAAATGTGTTTAGTGAATGATTAATAAGTTGTATTATATTATATTTTTTTAGTTATCTATTGAAACACAATTAATCATATATTTGAGTAATTATTCTTGTTGAAATTTAATGTTAATTTTGTATGTGAAAATAACACAACTCTAATATTTGGATGATAAATACTACATACGCACATTTAGTTCCACCAATTATTGGTTCTGCCAACTAGCTGGTTCCTATAAGTTAAGTTATCGTTGCGAGCCCTATTAGGACTTGGAATCCATCCAAAAAGACCAAGACAAAAAAAGTAGATACATAGTGAGTGAGTCACTTTTATGAAGGTAATGATTACTGAATGTGAAGCCAATTTATTACATGAATGAATCTGATTTCCTCCTCGTGTCTCATTCTCCATTCCACAAATTTTGAGTTGTTGAATATTATATTGGAGGAGAGTGATTTGGATGAATAGAGACAAATGCACAAAATAGTCGGCACGTAGGCTCTTTAGTGGCCTAGTGTGGGTCACTCAATATACGGGTTCCTGCCAACCCTGCAGTGGAGTGTTTGCGGGAAAAAACCAATGATACAGTGCAATAAGTCTGAATCATAAAGTGAAATATACATGTTGTAATTGTATACATCAATATGGAAAAATTGGAGGGACCCAAGCAGTGAAAAAATCTAAAGCCAATGTGAAAAATAATAAATAGTGATTGATACTATATCAATGATGCAGGTAGCTTATAGACATACTGGTTGGTATCATGGGCTTTCCATAAATAATGTGTATCAAAACGTGCATCTTATGTGGACCTTCATTTTTCCCTTCGAGGACTATGGCCAATGCTATAAAGAAAGTGACCAATCTTGAGCTGCATTTAAACCTCTCTGTTTCTTGGGGAAGTCATTTTTCCTTGCAACTTGCTCATTTTTCATCATGACGGACGTTTATCTTTGTTTTGCGGTGATTAAAATTGATTTTGATTAAAAAATAAGTTGAATGTAAAATGATTATATTTGAATGTATTCAATTGGATGTATTTAATTAATAATACTACTAGATATATAGTATAACCAATTCCACCATTTTCTCTTAAAAATCAAAGTTCATATATTTTTTTTTTTGAACAAGATCAAAGTTCATATTGAATTGCTGATTCATGTATTTAGTTCATTTAAAAAAAAGTTGACTCGTGGTACTAAAAAAATAAGTTAATACTTATACTCTGCTCCTCTCCGGTCATGAGACTGCTCATGATGAGAAGCAAATCTTACACCGCATTTGAAAATGAAATAAACACTGCATAAAACCAAACATGACGCTATGAGACTATTAATGTGGGATCCTCTTAATTCTCTTCTAGTGCAGAACTGAAAACAGGGAGATAATGATAATACCCTCTCTGCTATAATTGACGACTTATTTGAAGATTTCACACTCTTTAATATATTTTATCGGAAACCACACCTTTAACTCGTTTTTTATTCTCTTTTGGTTATATATATATATATATATATATATATATATATATATATATATATATATATATATATATATATATATAAAATGGACAAATCAGTTGATTAACTACAAATTTAATTAATAATTTTAGCATCGTCAACATTACAATTTCAGATATATGGTATTTTGAACACTTCAATTTTGTCATATTTATAGGTTTAGTCACTTTAGTAGATATTTTGTTATTTTATGTTATTAATTTTGAATGTTGTAAGTTTATTCTTGAATTCATC
>JBBPBT010000938.1:4039844-4058570 GCA_037974875.1 Cicer bijugum | reverse complement strand
AATAATATAATTTACTTTACTTTACTATTATTATTATAATTAATATAATTTTATTTAATTAATTAATTTATTAATAATATTTTGTTTTTTAAAATATTATAATTATTTTTATTTTACTAAATAAACAATTTTGTAATTACAAAAATTGAGAAGAAAAATTTTTTATAAGTCTAATACATGGCAGCATCCTGAAAAAATTTTAACGAGGAATGAAATTTTCGATGAACATCCCAAAAATTTTAAATTTTCAGTAATTATAAATCAATACTAGAAATTTGAAAATTTCTGATGGTACTATCGGAAATTTCAAAAATGAAATTTCCACTATTTATTTATAACTACTAAAAATTTGATTCATCCTAAAATTTTTAATAAAAAAAAAATTCAACACCGCTCACTTTTATGGAAATCACACCTTGGGGAGTATGAGAGAACTTTTTAATTTTTACAGTTTTATTAAAGGTATTTGGACATTTCAAACATAATTTTTTTTAATAGGGTGTAGGATTATTTGAGAGGTACAAAAGGCAATTTTTTAATTTAATATATAAAAATGTGTGAGGCATTTTGATCCAAACTAAATAAAAAATATTATTTTTATTAAAAGTATTTTATATAATATAATATTCGTATACCATTATGTTTAAAATTTTGAATTATAATAACTTTACTTTTTTATATTTTTGTACAACCAATAGTATAATATTGACTATTTTCTATTATAAACAATTGAATTTTTTAAAAAAATGTGTTTTTTTTTCTTTGAACGAAAAAGACATTCTAAAAATACAAAATAATATACTTTTAACAAAAGAATTTCCTCAATTATTTTTAATGACTATAAATGCATATCATCTAAATTTGAATTGATGCAAAAATCAAAATTATATTTTAGATGTTCCTTTGACTCAATATTTTTTTAGAGATACAAAAATCATATTTAGCACAAAAAAAAAAAAACTGAGAAAATAATATTTTAAATATTTTCTTCTGTGAGAGAGAGTGAGGAAGAGGGGAAACAGTAATAAGCTACAGCTGAAGAAGAAGAGGTAGCTACTTGGATCTGAAATCCAACACCGTTACACTCTCAATCTTCGTCACTTTTCTCCTCTCCTTCAATTTTCACCTTTTTGCCGCCATGTTTTCTGCTAGCAAAATCAAATCTGTCGATTTTTACAGGTCACAATTCTCATCTCTTTTTTTTTTCCTTCATTTCTTTTGGTTCCGAACTCGTGCATTCGTGCCTCAAATTGTTGCGAATTGGCATGTAGATTAGTTGTTTTTTTTATGCTTCGAATCTTGATGACTTTTATATTTTTTTCTTCTCTCTATTGAGTTCTTTAGAAAGAGATTCAGATCGAAAATGCACAGCGTAATAGAACAATTAACTCTGGTGTTAGCATTAGAATAAGTGAATGAACTGAAATTTATCGTGCAAATTAATATGAGACACGAGAATTAATATCAGACTCTCCTATTATGACTTGAATTTGAACTTTTGAAGTGACTTGTTGTAACTTTTTATCAATAATTATTTGATTTGAATTTTATTAACACGAACACCACCTCACTGGATGTAAAATTTATGAATGTTGAATAATTTAGGAATGCATGTGTGCCTCTATTTTTTTAATTTTAATTTTCTTTTCCCTTTAATAGTACTTTTGTCTTGTATATGTGACATTTTGTTGTTGACTTTTGTCAACAGAAAAATCCCAAGAGATTTGACTGAGGCATCGTTATCAGGAGCAGGATTATCCATATTGGCAGCTCTCGCCATGATGTTTTTGTTTGGAATGGTAAGTTGCTAACTCATCCTGTTTATAATTTGTCGATTGTTTAACATAATGTATGTATTCTAGATTGATACTGGGTCTTTTGCTGCATGTGTTTCAAATTATAAACATCTTCTATTTGGTTTTGTCAAGTTTCAATACTCCAATTGGGTGTTAACTTTTATTTTGATGTTTGTCTTACAATCTTGTTTCAGGAACTAAATAATTATTTTTCTGTCAGCACCTCTACATCTGTGATTGTTGACAAGAGTTCTGATGGTGACTTTTTACGCATAGATTTCAATATCAGGTAAAAACATAAATTGGTATTTGCTGTCTTTGGTTAATTATGATGTTTCTCTGAGGGCCATGGATGTTTGCGTCTTAACTAGTATTATTTACTACTCTATCTGTCTTATATTAAATGTTGTTTAAGGTTATGAACGCATCTTAGGCAAATTATTGACTGCACTAATTTTCATGATAAAATTAGCTTCATTGCCTAAAGGCCCTTATAATAAAGTAGTTAGTGGAGTAGTTAGGTGGATTGAAATACAATAAATAAAGGTATTAGTGAAGAAAAAAGTAATTAATGATTATTGATATTTTAAAATGGCAAATAATACGAGACAAACAAATATTTCAAAGGCGACACTTAATATATCCAAATTATTGGTTGCCTCATGGTTTTCCCGAATTTTGACTTACAACAGAAAATGCAAGCTTCTGTCCACCTGTATTTACAAATTGATGCTGTTGTTTTGAAGAATACAGAATTGTCCACTAGGGATTTGTAACGACCAGCTTGTTAGGGGATCCATGAGTTGTTTGCTAAAGTATTGGCTAATTCATTAAACAAAATGCTTTATAGTTTTGCATTTTAGAGGCTTTAAATACACTTGTAGAAGGAAGAGAGGTTAAGAGTTTGTTAAGCCTTTTGAGCTCATTACCAAACTGCGTGTTGGTAGGCCTTTTTGATGAAACTGGGCCAGCTTGTTATCGGATCATTGTGGAAATTAGGAGTCTGATGGGGATATTACAAGATAATCATCCAAAGGCCGGGGGTCAATATTGATACTTGGTGTGTAGTGATGGTTTGTGAAATTGACATGATGTCCATGCGATGCCTTCACCTCTCACACACCTGATCACTTTTTCTACATGTTTCAAGTCATTCCCAACTTATGCATGTAAATTTAATTTCCAAACTCTTTATAAACTTTCCGCTATCTCTTTTTTCCGGCTGATAATCTGAACTTATCTTGCAGTTTTCCTGCACTCTCGTGTGAGTTTGCATCAGTCGATGTGAATGACGTGCTGGGAACAGTAAGTTTCTACGTTCTATTACTTTGTTTTCTCATTCGCGTTACACTCACTTATGACATGATATCTTATCTCTTGTTCCGTGACATTTTGGTATGTGTTCCTAATTTTTTACTTCTTATTTACAGAACAGGCTTAATATAACAAAAACAATTCGGAAGTTTTCTATTGATTCAAGTTTAAGACCCACTGGCTCTGAGTTTCACTCGGGAACAATTGCAAATGCTGTTAAGCATGACGATGAAGTAGATGTTGAAGTTGTTGAAGGTTCTTTTCCACTTACGTCACAGAAGTTTGATAAATTTGTTCATCAGTAAGTAGACCAGTTCATTTGATTTTTTTTCGTAATGCAAGAGCTCAATTTTCTAATTTTTTTCACTTAAAATGCATCGCTGTTATGCATTGTTTACACCATTTTTAATTATTCTTTTGCAGGTTTCCAATTACAGTTGTGAATTTTTATGCACCTTGGTGTTCCTGGTGCCAACGTTTGGTAATTTTTTATCCTATTTCTTTATCTCTTCTTTAATTCAAGAAATAAGGGTGCTGTCTTATGTATTTGTTGTTTCCTACATTGAGATTTCTGTTTCATTTTAAATTTTTCAACACTGTACTATTGTTCTTCAAAAGATATATCTCCCTTTAGTTACAAACCCAGTAGCAGTGGCGAAGTCTAATTAAATTCTTTCGTGCATCCTCACCATCAGATATACTTCAGTAGTGATTAATGCAAAGTCACGATGATATGTCATGCAAAGGGTGCTAATAGCTGCATATTATCGGTCCATATAAGATTATTTGCAGTGCTTTCGAACAATAAATCAATTTTATAGAAGTTATTTTCTTTAATGGGTGATGGTATGATTGATAGATTCTGAACTTGTTACATGGATATATCATCTACTCCTTTGTTTCAGAAACCTTCATGGGAGAAGGCAGCTAATATAATGAGAGAGAGGTACTTCTTTATTGACTAATTATTTCTCTAACTTCTTGAAAATACATTGTAGAAGGTCTACTCTCACCTTGCTAATTCAATGTCCCACACGTGCATCATTACATTTTATTTAGATATGATCCCGAAATGGATGGGCGTATTATTTTGGCAAAGGTAGATTGCACTGAAGAAGGTGATTTATGCAGGAGGTACTATTGCTGTTTAATTTACTGACTTCCTGTTTATATAGTTTTCTACTTATTTTTTCTATCCATTGTTCAATGAAGTTTGTTTTCTTTCATTTTCAATTTTGAAATCATACATAGAGACAATGTTGCAAAACTGTGCCTTTAAAAGAAGTGCTTAGATTGTGATGAACGTTAAGCTTCTGATGAACTTAGAGGGGAGAAAGAACAGGGTGTAGGTAGACATTGGTTATGTTAGTAGAAAAAAAAAGAGAGAATAAAGTTGTAGAAACTGGAAAGTAAAAAGGGGGATAACCGCCCTCTGAAAGAGAAAATGTTGGAGAGATCTTAAAAAGAAATATGTGTGAGTGGGTTCCATTCTGGTTCTTATCATAGCAAGTGCAGCAGAATGATGATGTGTCATATGTATTTAGAAGTGGATTTACCAATTTGACCCTGATAAGAACTTGAATCTTTCATCAATTTGTCTTGCTCATCACTTATTAGGTATTACTGGATATTAAGGTTAGAATTGTCAAAATGCATATAGATGCTAGTAATGTTGTAGGGGTACTTATATAAAGAAGATGAAAACATGAGTAATCCAACTCTTTGAAGCCTGGAAATAAGTTATATTTTGCATTTACCCCAGCACTTGTCAACAATAAGTTGACAATGAATATAGTAAAAGTGCTAACTATACCTTATACCATTGTTATTTTCTTTTACTCACTTTTTTGAAGTTCTTCTTCCATGTTTAGACTTCATATGAATAGCGTGAATGAGAATAAAGAGAGAATTTTATAAGTTGCATGCACCTGTATGAGAAGTATGAATTTACAATTTTGGATACTATAATTGTATATTGATTTTTCCCCCTACTCTTTATCGTCACTTACAAAGATTTCAATTTTTTTTGTAAAATTTAGGTTTGACTTTATTCTTTTTCTTCTTATTTTATTCCCACGTAAAAGGGGAATGTAACTTTCACCTCTAATTTTTGTTCTGTAAAAACTATTCCCTCCACTTCAACCTCTTCCAAACTAAATTTTTGCCTGTTTATGTTTCTGTTTGTGCTGCTTTAAACTTCTGTTGGATGTATGCAGAAGGAGAACAACACAAACACTTAGTTTCATAATATTCTCCCAAAGATAAAGTCAGTAACGCACTTTCAGCACACTCTACATCAAACATTTTTATTGGCCGATTTTAATGTGGGTCTCAATAACCTGCTAAGTAATCCGAGCCACTCACTATTTAGTGGAACCCACATGAAATTATCCAATAATAAGAAGTTTGTTGATAAGGGTGTATCAAATAGTGCATTTCTAGTATTTCTCTTTTCTCAAATATACGTCTTTAAAAAGAAATTTATCAATTGTAACAATTGAGAATAAATTTTTCCTTTTTTTAACAGAATTTGGATGTACTAGAAATTGCATGTTGTCGATTCCTTTAGATTCAAGGTTTAGTTTTTATTGTGTGTGCCATGTCTCCGTCCTTGCATACAGGAAATATATAATGGATCATGTTAAGAATCTGCAATGTTGTAAAAGATTTCATGTAATAGGTTTTGTAGACATTTTTAGCATAGTTTGAAAAAGAAAACAAATATCGGACACTTTCTTCTATACTTGCTAATTTGAGCATGAAACTTCTCTTCATTATAATTTGTTACTTTATTTGTCTTGGTTTGTTGACATTTTCATGTGCTGTTGCTATACTCCATCTATGCTTTTTTTACCATTGTTTCTCGTTTTCAATGTTCAGGCATCACATACAAGGGTATCCATCTATTCGCATCTTTCGGAAAGGAAGTGATGTCAGGTGATAATTTCGTAAAGTAAAATCATTTTCATTTGTCAGATATTTGATAAAAAAATCTTATCTACATTAAAATTTGAATCAGAAATTTTATGTATGTTAAGATGGTGCTAGTTCTAACTTGAAGGATAGAGAAACTGAGTTTATTCGTCGCTTTAGTTTATTCAATTGTTAAGAAAAAGATACACAGTGAATTATAATTCCCTCTCTAGAGCAAGCTCTAGCCACACCTTAGGTGCTTGAAACAAAATTAATCCAATCCTCCCAAATGGGAAGAACTGGCCTATTTATAGAACATAGGTCAGACTTTAATAAAACAGAAACTAACAAACAAAATAACTAACTAGCCTAGAACTATCTAACTAACAACTTTCTTCTACGATAAACTTGGAGAGTATTTCCCTTATCATTATATTTAACCTGGGACCTAACAATACCATCCATCCCTTGAACAACCTTGTCCTCAAGGTTGAAGTTAGGGAACTCTGCTTGGGTTGTTGCTTTGTCTTCCCATTGTGCCTCTTAGATGGGTTTATTTTACGACTGAATAAGTACCTGAGGGGTGATATAGATACAGAAATCACAAATTCAACAACTCTGAAGTAGTGAAATGTGAGGGTGAAAGTGATTGATTGAAAATTGAAATATGTGTAAAAGGTAATGACAATCCTTCACTGGGAAATGGTAAGTATCACGAAATAAATTTTTGAAAATAGATACAAATGGATGAAAATGAGTTTGTTCAAACACGGGTTTATTTTTCTGTCATTAGTTGATAAAAAGAAGATAAAACAGGTGCATTCCAAGAGCATTTTGTGGAAACCATATTTTTTTATAGGCGAATGTTAGTACTTAGTAATTAATATATATGTTAGGGACAGGGGAAATGTAAGAGGCACTCCTGCATATAACTCCTTTGGTGTTCCAATCCAAACCACTAAACTACTCATTCTAGGACGTGAATACATTTTTGTAACATGGCACTGCTGTATTTCCTGTGGATCAGCTGTATAAATAGAAATACTGTTGATGACTAATGTATTGGTAAATAAAGCTAACTTGGTGAAGTTATCAAGACTTTACTACCTCTTTGAAGTTCTCAACTACCACTTTGTATGTAGAGGTCTTTCAATTCCTATTCGACCATATCTGTTTGATATTTCATGTGAGTGTGTGTGTACACCCTGAATACTGCATCATGTCGGAGGTGACTGGATCTCTGAATTTTTTGCATTTTCTGAATAAAGCTAGTTTGTTAAATGCTTTTTCTATTTCAGAAGTGACCATGGACATCACGAACACGAGTCCTATTATGGAGATCGTGATACAGAAAGCCTAGTCAAGGTTTGCTATACATAGTTTTGAGTTAAAATAATTTGAATCAAATTTAACTTTACAGTAGACTTCTTAATGCTTTTCCATGTAATTAAACCTCACTTCTCCATTGCAGACAATGGAAAATTTAGTGGCATCTCTCTCAACGGGATCTCAACATCTAGCTTTGGAGGATAAATCCAATGCAACACAAAATGTGAAAAGACCAGCACCATCAACTGGTGGGTGTAGAGTTGAGGGATATGTGCGTGTGAAAAAGGTAAACTCTGTTAAAGTTTATTATTCAACCTTAAGTTTTAGGAAAACTTTTTGTTTCTTAGTTTTCTGATGTGACTATGAATTATGGGGGTCTTACATTTCTTAGTTTTCCTTGGTTGTTTTTTTCTTCTGCTTGTAATAGAAACATCAGTTGTTCCATTCAAAAAATAAAAGCTTCAGCTGTTAAAACAAAAATAAAATGAATTGGGGGAAGTAACATTTCTATGTTTTTCCCTAGATTTTCAATATAATATGTTGAAAGAAATATAAAATGTTTAGGATTTTGCAGGTTCCAGGAAGCTTGATTATCTCAGCTAGATCAAATGCACATTCCTTTGATGCTTCTCAAATGAACATGTCACATGTCGTAAACCATCTGTCTTTTGGAAAGCTAGTGACACCTAGAACCATGAGTGATGTGAAGCATTGGATACCATACATAGGTATCAACCATGACAGGTTGAATGGCAGGTCATTTATCAATACCCGTGATTTGGAAGGAAATGTTACTGTAAGTTTAATATTTTATATGAAAAAATCTTATAACTTAGTGCAAGCTTTACTATTGGAATTTGTATGGTTGGTATAGAACGTTGGATTGCATATTTTTATGGGACAAGGTATGTCAATCACCATTTGCAAGATTATGTTGCTACCGATAGCATAGATGTACAGAAACTGGTGAAGTTTTTACTTCTCTTTTTTCTCTCCTTTCTTCCATTTTATAATGCCTTACCGTGCACCACGTGAAACCATCATAAAATAGGTTGTGATTCTTTTGTCCTTCTCCGTAAGTTTGTTGATCAGTCATAAAACAATCTATCTCATCTGGAAAATCCTTTAGGTACAATGTGGAATGCTTTTAGATTTTCACACTAAAACAGAACAGAAATCACTTGTTCTCTGTACTTGTAGAGTTTCCCTATGTCTTCAAGTTTCTCAACTTCCAAGTTCACGTTTTCACTTTGCGAAGCACAAATATGGGAGATTGATACAATGACACGGGAGGAATATTTAAATGTCAGGCATTAGAAGTTTAAAAGCTTTGACCTATACATCTATTCTTGAAGTCTCTGCTAATGTCACTCTATAAGATGTTCAATGTTTTTGGCCCTTATTATTATCTGCATGCTCCTCTATTCTCTATTTGAAGCACCCACCATGGAGACAACTGTACTGAAATAAATCAATATGTAGTGGAGACGATAAAACTTGGTTTTTCACTCATATGTTAATTATTATACTGTGTTAGTTTTCACTGAGATAATACAATACAACTTCTCATTGATACATTGATAGAGCTAAGAAGGACCGTAGGCCACCTATTACTAAGTGTATGTGAGGCGCCAGCCTGACACTAAATGAAAATAATTAACTAGTGAATAATAGTTAGTTGGGAATAGAATAAATAGGAGGGAAAGAGAGGAATGAGTTAGTTTTTGGAAATAGTGGAGTAGGAGTAACTGATTCTGGGAATCAGTTAGAGATTACTGTTTTCTCCCCATCTATCTGTTTTCCTTCTTTCTCTACAATTCTTTGTAATTCTTCTATTCAATCAATAATACAAGAGATTAGGGTTCATTGATCCTAATCCACTATTCAGTTTCAATTACGCTATTTGTTCCTAATTGATACCGGTATTAACACTGGTATCATAGCACCGATCCTGGTGCCCTAAATTCCACGCTTGGAGCTGCTGCGTATGAGGACGAGAAGCATGGCGAGATCCAGTGACGATTGGGAACATGAACGTGAACAGGAACAGGAACGTGAAAACTCGACTTGAGTTTGCAGAAGCTCTGGCGAAGAAACATGAGGATCAAATCGCTGATTTGCTGATGAAATTTGGCTCGAATCGTGAACAGAGTAGTTCGTTTCAAGAAGGAACTGGAAGTAATGGAGGTCGCAGTGAAGAAGTTCTTCGTAGGGAGAAATGGCGGAAATTGGAGATTCCAATTTTTGCGGGGGAAGATGCTTTTGGATGGACACACAGATTGGAACAATACTTTTTGTTAAAGGAGGTAACCGAGGAAGAAAAGATGCAAGCTACAGTCATGGCTCTAGAAGGAAAAGCGTTGAGTTGGTACCATTGGTGGGAGAAATGCAACCCTAACCCTAATTGGGAAGGTTTTAAGATTGTTGTGGTACGTAGATTCCAACCTTCAATGGTTCAAAATCCTTTTGAGCAATTGTTATCCTTGAAACAAACAGGCACAATAGATGAGTATGTTGAGAATTTTGAAAAATACGTGGGAGCCATGAGAACCATTGATCAAGAATTTGTGAGAGGAATATTCTTGAATGGACTCAAACAGGAGCTACAAGCTGAGGTAAAATTGTATGAGCTTAACTCCTTATCAGAAATGGTTCAAAAAGTTCTATTGATTGAACAAAAGAACATGTTAGTCAATATGAAAATGGTTATAGTTATGCTTCTAGAACTAACGGCAATTCACGTAGCATGCCCTATTCTAAAACTATAACCCTAGAATCAAAGTTGAGTTCAGATCAGAAAAGCAGTACCATGAGTGGGATTGGCCAGAGTCAAAGTGTGGAAAGTGTTAAAAACAGAGGAGGGGGGTTTAAACATTTAACCAGTGCTGAAGTCAGAGAGAAAAGAGAAAAAGGGTTATGTTTTAGATGTGATGAACCTTATAATAGAGAACACCGATGTAAAAACAGACAATTTAAGATGATCATTATGGAAGAAGAGGAGGAAGAAGGAGTGGAAGAAGTGGAGGAACCCCTGCAGTCTTTTAGATCTTTGCATCTATCATTGTGTTCCATGTCTGGATTCACTACTACTAGATCTTGGAAAGTGGAGGGATTGTTAGAAGGTGTAGCAGTGCTCATCCTAATTGATTGTGGTGCTTCCCACAATTTCATAGCTACTGAGTTGGAGGAAAGACTGCACTTAACAGTTATGGAAACCTCTCCTTACATGGTAGAAGTAGGAGATGGACATAAAGTAAGATGCAAGGGAAAGTGTGCACAGTTAAAATTTCAGATGCAGAACTTAGAAGCAATCCAAGACTTTTATTTGTTCACACTCAAGGGGGTTGACATGGTGTTAGGTTTGGATTGGCTAGCAGGGTTGGGAGAAATTAAAGCAGATTTTGGAAAGCTGGAACTAACTCTGAAACAAGGAGAAAAGTTCATCAGAATAGCTGGAAATCCAGCCTTAACTAAAACTGAACTCCCTTTTGGAGCACTGATGCAAGTTTTAAAAGAAGAAGGTGAGGGATTATTAATTCAATGTGAAAGAACCAAGAAGGAATTAGATTCTCAAAAGACCCTACCAAAAAATTTTCTGAATTTACTAGACGAATTTGATGAGGTATGTTCAGACCCAAAGGAGCTGCCTCCATTTAGAAAGCATGATCATGCTATCCATCTCAAAGAGGGAGCTTCAATTCCTCATTTGAGGCCTTACAAGTACCCACATTATCAGAAAACAGAGATAGAAAGATTGGTAGCAGAGATGCTGGAATCTTGGGTAATTAGACACAATATTAGTCCATATTCAAGTCCTATTATACTGGTGAAAAAGAAGGATGGAGGGTGGAGGTTTTGTGTAGATTATAGAGCATTGAACAAGATAACGATACATAACAAATTCCCTATTCCAATTATAGAGGAACTTTTGGATGAAATTGGTGGAGCCACTGTGTTCACTAAATTGGACTTGAAATCGAGTTATCATCAGATCAGAATGAAGGAAACTGATATTGAAAAAACAGCTTTTAGAACTCATGAAGGTCATTGTGAGTTTGTGGTGATGCCTTTTGGCTTGACTAATGCCCCTTCTACATTCCAAGCTCTAATGAATGAGGTTTTAAGACCTTTTTTGAGACAATTTGCATTGGTTTTCTTTGATGACTTCTTGGTTTATAGTAGAGATGAGGCTGCACATGAAGATCATTTGCGGAAAGTGCTGGAAGCATTAAGAGGAAATTCCTTACTGGTCAACAAAAAAAAATGTAGTTTTGTTCAGCCAAGCCTAGAGTATTTGGGTCATGTTATCTCTGGGGCAGGAGTGGCAGCTGACCAGACAAAGGTAGAGGCTGTAAAATCTTGGCCTGTTCCTAAAGACTTGAAGAGGATTTTTGGGGCTGACAGGCTATTATAGGAGATTTGTACAGAATTATGGTAGAATCACCAAGCCCTTGACTGACTTATTGAAGAAGGACAATTTTGTGTGGAACGAGGAAGCCACTACAGCATTCCAAACTCTGAAACAGGCCATGGTTAGTCTACCATTGTTAGCAGTACCTGATTTTTCTAAGACATTTATTGTTGAAACTGATGCATCTAGTAAAGGGCTAGGGACTGTCTTGATGCAAGAAGGGAAACCTTTAGCTTTTTGGAGTAAAGGTCTTTCCCCCAGAGCTCAAGTTAAATCAGTTTATGAGAGAGAGTTGATGGCTTTGGTACAAGCTGTTCATAAATGGAAACACTACCTCATGGGTAGACATTTTGTTATAAAGACTGACCAAAGGAGTTTGAAATTCCTCACAGATCAAAGGTTGTTTAGTGAGGAGCAATTCAAGTGGGCAGTGAAACTCATAGGTTTGAATTTTGAGATCCAATTTAAACCTGGCAAAGAGAATACAATAGCAGATGCATTGTCAAGAAAAACCATGTATACTGCTATCTCTGTAATTGATTTGGCTGATGCTGAAGATTGGTTTCAAGAAATGGAAACTGATCCTAAATGGAAGAAGGTGATCCAGGACTTAGCTTGTGATCCTAATGCTCATCCTGGTTTTCAATTTCAAGCAGGTAGATTGTTATACAAAGGAAGACTGGTTTTGAAAAAGGGTTCTAACAAAATTCCTCTGATTTTAGCTGAATGCCATGACAGTGTGACTGGAGGCCATTCGGGATTTTTCAGAACCTACAAGAGAGTTTCCAGTTTTTTTCTACTGGGAAGGTATGAGAAGCTATGTAAAGCAGTATGTAGAGGCTTGTGATATCTGTCAAAGACAAAAATATTCCACATTAGCCCCTACAGGTTTGTTACAGCCATTACCAATACCAACACAGGTGTGGCAAGACATTTCTATGAATTTTATTTCTGGTTTGCCTAAAACTAAGGGCAAGGATACTATATT
The DNA here is from genome assembly GCA_037974875.1 of Cicer bijugum. Classification (NCBI taxonomy): domain Eukaryota; kingdom Viridiplantae; phylum Streptophyta; class Magnoliopsida; order Fabales; family Fabaceae; genus Cicer; species Cicer bijugum. The sequence continues at coordinate 4,045,819 of JBBPBT010000938.1, read as the reverse complement.
TGTGGTAGTGGACAGACTCACAAAATATGCTCATTTGTATCCACTTGGGCATCCTTTCAATGCAAAGGATGTGCCTGCTTTGTTTGTCAAAGAAGTAGTTCGTTTACATGGATTTCCTACATCCATCGTTTCAGACAGGGATCAGATATTTTTGAGTCAATTCAGGCAGGAATTGTTTAGATTGGCTGGAACTACACTCAAGTACAGCACTGCGTATCACCCTCAGACAGGTGGCCAAACTGAGGTGGTCAATAGGAGTTTGGAAACTTATCTCAGGTGCTTTGCTGGACCTAAACCAAAAAGTTGGGTGGACTGGCTCTCTTGGGCAGAATTTTGGTTTAACACCACCTACAACATTTCAGTTGGGATGACCCCTTTCAAGGCTTTGTATGGAAGAGATCCCCCGACAATGATTAAAGGGTGTACTTTTACTTCTAAGATAGAAGCAGTTAACCAGCTGTTGATGTCACGGGATTTGATTTTACAAGAGTTACAACAGAATTTGTTGAAAGCTCAAGATGTTATGAAAACACAGGCAAACAAACATAGAAGACAAGTTGAATATGAAGTAGGGGATTGGGTATTTTTAAAACTTCAGCCTTATAAGCTGAAGTCTTTGGCTCATAGACCTATCGCGAAACTCTCTGCTAAATTCTATGGTCCTTATCAAATCCTTGAGAGGATTGGTCCAGTTGCATATCGCTTAGAACTTCCAGAATCTGCTAGAGTTCATCCAGTTTTCCATGTATCTTTGCTAAAGAAAGCTTTGAAGCAGGGTCACCAACAACAGCCATTACCACCAATGCTTTCTGAGGAATTTGAATTACAAGTGGAGCCAACTGATATTTTGCAATATAGGGAGGATAAGGATGGGAATTTGGAAGTCTTGGTCCAGTGGGATCAGTTACCAGCATGTGATAATTCGTGGGAACTTGCTACACAATTGCAGCACTCTTTTCCTCGGTTTCCCCTTGAGGACAAGGTCATTCTTTTGGGGGGGAGTATTGATAGAGCTAAGAAGGACCGTAGGCCACCTATTACTGAAGTGTATGTGAGGCGCCAGCCTGGCACTAAATGAAAATAATTAACTAGTGAATAATAGTTAGTTGGGAATAGAATAAATAGGAGGGAAAGAGAGGAATGGGTTAGTTTTTGGAAATATTGGAGTAGGAGTAACTGATTCTGGGAATCAGTTAGAGATTACTGTTTCCTCCCCATCTATCTGTTTTCCTTCTTTCTCTACAATTCTTTGTAATTCTTCTATTCAATCAATAATACAAGAGATTAGGGTTCATTGATCCTAATCCACTATTCAGTTTCAATTACGCTATTTGTTCCTAATTGATACCGGTATTAACATACATTCTGTTGTCATTTGATGATCCCAATCATGATTATTTCTATTTGGTTGAATGCTGCTAACTACAGAAATATGAGTATCTCTGATATTTGAGATTTACAGTACTGCATTGTTATACATTAATATGATATCTGTGCCTGCAGATCGAGCATTATATTCAGATAGTTAAAACAGAGGTAATAACCAGGACAGGTTATAAATTAATTGAGGAGTATGAGTACACAGCGCACAGCAGTGTGGCACACAGTATAGACATTCCCGTTGCAAAGTTCCATCTTGAGCTCTCCCCTATGCAGGTCTGTACATGGATTTTATGGTTTAAATAAATCTGCACACTGCATTTTTGGTAAATTTATTTTAGATTTACAATGTTCGTTTTGTTTGCAGGTCTTAATAACAGAAAACCAGAAGTCTTTTTCACATTTTATCACGAATGTCTGCGCCATTATTGGGGGTGTTTTTACGGTTTGTATTTTCTATTATTCTAGATGCTTTAATATTACACTTGTATTGTTAGTTATGTTGTTGTTGACAAACCTTTTTTTGTGATTTCAGGTAGCTGGAATCGTTGACTCAATTCTGCATAACACTATTAAAGCAATGAAAAAAATTGAGCTTGGCAAAAATTATTAATAGATAGGCAAAATTTTGTATAGCGCAATGCTTCTAATTTTGTTATAGCCAGCTTTGTTGCGAGGTATTGTAGCAGTTTGTTTTATATAGGTACTGTACGATAAAAATCATACACATGTAATTCTCTAGTTACTAGTTACTTCAGTAAAATGACCATTACAAATTACAAGGATTTTGAAGCTGCATAATGCACCAGACTGGTTAAGGTATACTGGCAAAAATCCGTGTGTCAGCCCATATTTTCCTCTGCACCGTTGCAAAATTAAAGAACAATTAAATAGTTTATTTTTATTGATAATCTGAAAACATCACTGTTATTATTGCATTCGTTATTTTTAAATAGTTGCATAAAAAAGTAAATGAAAAGAATATTTTGCAACCAAACAAGTTTTAAAGTTATTTTTTTTTTTACATATCATATTTTTTTCTTCGTAAATTTGATAATGTACAAAAAAACGTGAATATATGTTGGAAAATAATTATATTATTGTGTGAATTTAATAATATGTTGATGTCCCACGTTGAAAATAAATTTTTGTTGTAAATTTAAGTGGAAAGAAACTTGTTAAGTCCCACATTGGAAAGAAATAATTTTGAAATCCTACATTGGTCGATACAGTGATCTGGGCTGTTTTATCCTGGGGACTTTGTGGTTGATAGTTTGCCTTGCACAATTTGGACAGTTCCGCGAAACGTCTTAAAGAGAGCGACCTAGTCCGCGACTCAATCCAGTAATATCTTCGGTGACATAAATTGTGATTTTTAAATGGTTTTTAAAACTCAAATTCCAACAACATATTTTGAATTTTTCTTTTATTCATAATATATCATGGATAAAATTGATATATATATATATAAATAAAAGATTCAAAATTCAAAAGATGGGTAGGAGTATATAAGAACTTACAAGTGGCATTTAAATAAAGAATAAAATAACATTAAATGGTAAACAAAAGCTTCAGCCACTTCACATGAGCTTTCTTTGGGTTAATTTCATTTTCCTTTTTCTCTTTGGATGCCGTTGATTTAGGATGATATACTTTAGTATTTTATATGTACTGCTTCAACACAGAAATATGTTGCTGGAATAAAATGGAAAATATCTGACTATATATTGACTTGGTGAACCACATAAAAAATGGGTTTTTATTTCATTTCATAATTCACTTCTAACATGTACAACATTTTTTCATTACTGAGCGAAGCACACAATATATATAAATTATTGTCAGTTTATTTTTCAATCTTCACAAACAAATATCAAACATCCCAACATTGAACCAAACACTTAGTTCATAGTACAGAACTCAAAATATAGGAAACAAAGATCAGAATAAAAAAAATGTAATAAAAAAATAAAAAAATACCCAACGATTCATATGTACTTAGATAAAATTAGAACTGAAGTCATGAATGTTCCAACAGAACCAGCTAAGCTGACACAGAATGAAGCAGCACCATTTCGAGGAGGGTGTCCTTTATCACTAGTAGTAGGAGATGGTGTTTGGTTTGTGTCTGGAGGTGGAGATTGACCATCTTGGTTAGCAGGTGCTGGTGAAGGAGGTGATGATGATGATGATTGTGGTGAAGGTGGAGAAGCATTGTTTGATGAGTTGTTGTTGTTGCTATTGTTGCTGCTGTTGCTGCTGCCGCTCCTATCAGACAGCACAATCACTGTTACCTTCTCATTTTTGAGACAGTTGTCTTTGTTTCCACTGATGAAGAAATGAGGTCCTGATTGGTTGAGTTTGATGATTGTGTGACCATCAGAGAATTTTGCATAAGGTGAAGCAGTGTTGCAACTTGCATAGTCTTCACTCTTTACATAAAACACTGAGTCTTGGCCAGATTGGTAGTTGAACACTGCATTAAGCATGTATAAAATTTGAAATCTTAATCAAAGTTTTCCTTTTAAATGTATCATAAAAATATTATAAATTGATACAAAAAAATATTTTCTCCAATCAAACTAGCATTTACCTTGTGCAAAAAACATGTATCATAAAAATTCTAACAAAAATTTCAATAATGTAACAAAAAGCATCTATTAATCCAATTGAAAATATGTCATTTAATTTAGATCAAGTTGAAAACACTCCAAACAATGAATAGCATAACTGACCTAGGGAGTCTCCTATTTGAAAACGGCTCTTTTCAGCCCATTGAGCGAAAGGATTGATATTGGAATCACTTGGAACACTCCAACCCTTTTGGCCTCCAACTATGAAATCATAGGCATCACCCTTTTGAATCATTAGCATGAGACAAAACAAGCTCAATGCATGGACTAGTTTATTAGACCTTAAAATGAAGGTGGCCATTGAAAGAAGATTAATTGTAGCTAGAAATGCTAGAAATGTTGAAGCTAGAGGGGATGACAATAATTGAGCCATCATTGGAGTATTTGTAGGTGTGAATTGCATGGAAATTTTATAAAATGTGGCAAGGAAGCTGTTAGCATAACTTTTTTTTATTCTCCCTTCTGCTTTGGTTTACTTTGATTCTAGTGCAAAGTATAAGTTCACTTTAATTCTCCACAGTATAAGCTCTTTTCTATTTTTGTTTTTTATAACTTGTTATGTCGGTTAGTTTGTGCTTTGCTTCATGTTATGGAGAATATTCATGTCTTGTGATATGGGCTAATTAATTCCATATAGTACACTCTCTTAATATGAAACATTTTTTTTAGTGGCGGCAACATTAATTAGTGAATATTTGGATTAGATATAAATTTGGCATAATCATGGTGTAGCACTAAAAAAATTTCGTAGTAGGGGCAATAAAATACTCTACAATATGTTCAGAAAAGAAAAATGTTTTAAACTTCTATAAAATATTTTTTTTAAGTAAAATCCCCCAAAATAGTCTATAATATATAAGACGGTGTTTCCTTTTTAAACTATGATGTATTTGTTATTGAAACACTGTGGGTACTTAATGTTAAAAGAAGGACAAAAATTAGAGAATACATGATTGATTAACGTTGATTTTAATTCACTCAGTTTATCTACATTTATATTTCAACAAAAAAAGAAACTTTCTACATTTATTTTCTTAAAAGAAATTATTTATGGAGACAACAACTAATTTTTATGGGGAGACAACGTCTAATTATTTCATCGGGACAAATTAAACATTATTATACATTTTTGAAGTAGATTTTTTCTTTCCAGGGGCAACAACCTCCAATTAAATTATAGATGTATCCTCCATAAATTTATCAAATTTACAATTAATCCGAAGTGTGTATTTTATTTGGTCCTTGACCTATATGTGATAGATCAACACTATGCAAGCATTTTTCTGATATTCGTTCGAGAACTTTTACTCTTAAAGCTTTCTCTCCTTTATGATGTAATCCTCTTTAGTAAACTTCATCAACTTTTTTTCAGCAATGAATTTCAACAGATGCATTGACATATAGCAGTCAGATTTTAACATCATTAATTAACAGGCTTTGCATGTTTTGGATTCTTCAAAAGTTTAAAAGAAAGACAGTCATTTGTACTTCCACTAAAATAAAAATAAAAATAAACATAAAATATTATTATTATTATTATTATTATTATTATTATTGTTTTGGTGAACATGTTATGTCGTATTTATTTTATTAAAAAAATTAATATCTATTTCAAAATTTAATACATTTTCATTGAAAAGATTTATACAATGAAAGACTGCACTGGTTGCTAAATTTATTCGAACATAGAAAGAACACATAATTGTTATTGAACCTAGAAAAAACATATTGTTCCATAGCAGCAGTAACAACTGGATATTTTATTTTTATATTCTTTAAATTTTATTGTTATTAAAATTTATATACTAAAATGTAATTTTTTTTTTAGAATGTGGTGTCCCCATCTTGCTACCACATACTTTTTCATAGTCAATTATTTTATTTTATTTATAACAAATCAATAATGGATAATTTAATAAATAAAAAATAATTAAAAAACAAAATTATATTAATAAAATTAAA
>JBBPBT010000938.1:4023229-4035284 GCA_037974875.1 Cicer bijugum | reverse complement strand
ATTATTATTATTATTATTATTATTATTATTTATTTAGGCGTGTGACAAATAATACATTAGTTCCTTAACAATATAGAGATGAGTCCCATCACATACCCTTAAATGAAATAGATTAACAAGACCAATATTTTGAAAATATGATACTACTTTCAAATAGATAAATTGTTGGCGCAAAAAATATACTAGTATGTGAACTGTATGACTTGTTTATTAAATGAATTCGATATATTATTTATACATGAGTTATATCTATTTATTCTAACGACCTTCTAACTAATTAACTAATTGAGTGATTAACTAGTTAATTATCATATACAACTAATATCTTACTTGAATTACAAGTCATCTAACATTTTCCTTTAATTCAAGTATCTAAGTTATACAACACCTAACATTTGTCTTAACTCCTAAAATCTATTTGTCCTTAATGCCCTGGTCGTAATGTCAACCACTTGTATTTCAGTTTGACAATATACAAGTTTAAACTTGCATATTCAAACTTGATCTCTTAAGAAATGATACTTTGTTTCAATGTGCTTGCTTCTTATTTGCTAGATTTATGGTTGAGATGTTGTCAATCATCAATGGCATTGGTCTGCATACATCAACCTTCAATTCTTCCATCAAAGTTTACACCCATATTGCTCGGAAGGCTGCATAGTTGCCAACAATATATTCAGCTTCACATAATGACAAGGCTAGATTCTTTGAGCTCCATGCTATTGAAGGTTTCATAAATTTGAATACATAGTCTGATGTGCTTCTTCTATCATTCTTATCTCCACACCAATCAGAATCTGAATAGCCTACTAAGTCTCCATCTCCTTGCTTTAATTATGTTGTAAACAAAATTTCATGTTCAAATGTGCCATGAATGTATCTCATGATTATCTTGAATTCAATTCAGTGAAAGTGCTTGGGATTCTCAATAAATCTGCTAATGACACCCACACTATAGCAAATGTCAGGTCTTATGTTGCACAAGTACTTTAGGGAACCAACAACCTGCTTGAATAGAGTAGTATTAGCCAACTCCTCTTCAGCTCGTTTCCCTAGCTTTGCATTGACTTCAACAGCAGGGCTGCTGCCAACTATGTCATATATTCTCAACATTTCTCCAACATACTTCCTCTAATGCATCACCAGTCCTACTTCTGTCTCAGTGAATTCCATTGCTAGGAAATAAGTTATTTTGCCCATATCTAACATTTCAAATTCATTTTTTCATGATTTCATTGAACTCTTCAATTTATTTTCTGTTGTTGCTTGTTACCAATTACCAACAGGCCATCCACATATATACAAAGTAAGATCATTGTTGGCCCTCCATTTAGTATGTAATGTTTCACATAAACTCCATATTCAATTGTGCACTTAATGAAGCCAATGTTGATTAGGAATGAGTCAATTCTTTTGTTCCAAGCTTTTGGGGCTTGCTTCAAGTCATACAGAGCTTTTCTCAATATGAGAACTTTATCCTCCTTTCCCTTGATCACAAATCCTTGTGGTTGGGAGACATATACTTCTTCTTCAAGAAATCAATTCAAGAATGCATATTTGACATCAAGCTTGCACATCAACCAGCCTCTAGCACTAGCTAGTGCTATTACCAATCTGATTGTCTCAATCCTAACCACTGGAGCAAACACTTCAGAATAGTTTATGCCCGCCCTTTGTAAGAATCATTTGACAACTAATCTAGTTTTGTATTTAGAAATTGACTCATATGGATTCAACTTGAGTTTGTAGACCCGTTTGACTCATATATGCTTTTCTTTTTTAGGTAAGTATGTCAAGTACCAAGGGTGATTCTTCTCAATTGCCTTGATTTCTTCTATCATTGCTTCCTTCCAGGGTCCTCTCTTCATAGATTTTTCAACATTTAAAAGTTATGTATTTGAAAATAGAGCAAAGTGTACTAGATCTCAACTGTTGTCAATTTCATTGTCATTGTATACTTCAAGTTCTCTTAAATGTGTTGGGCTGCCTTGCTCTCTGAGATCTACTTGATTCTATTCTTTCTACAATTGTGTCTCCACTAACCTAATGATCATTTACCATTGGTGTAGGAATTTGTGTAGGTTGGCTACTGCTACTGGTCTCTTGTTCCCTTTGTTGGTCGGTGTCGCTGGCTTTCTATCTTTAGAGTTGTCTCCACTTACCATCTTCTTTGTTCCTAGTTGCTGCAAGCTTCTAAAATTCAGGTGGCCAAACGGTGAATGCCACAACAGTTTCTCCTCAAATGAGTTCACTGCCTTCAAGCATTGGATGTCTGTAGCTTGTATGTTTATGGCAAACATTTTGTTATTTGAGAAAGGAACCTTCAATATCATCTTTTTTTACCATCATACATTTCTAGCGCGTCATTTTTCATAATCAATTGAAATCCTTTTTGAGTTAGTTGACCTATGCTCAACATATTGTTTTTCATCCCTAACACATACATCACATTCTCAATCACTATTGTCTTTCCATTTCTTCTTTTGATCACCATGTTGCCAACACCTTCAATTTAGAAGGTTCTCTCATCAGCAAACCTGATCTTGCTTTTTCTTGAGGTATCAATATCCACAAGCCATTCTTTATGACTTGTCATGTGATTAGACCATCCAGTATCAAGAAACCAAATTTTGGCTTGAAAAGGTTCTTCATTTGTTGTAGCCATCAACAACATTGTGCTTGAATCTAACTCCTCATATTGTGCAGCATAAGCCCTGTTCACATCCTTCTTCTTTTGCTTTCCTTTTCCAGCCCAACATTCATATGCAAAATGCCCAAATTTCTCACAATTGTAGCATTGCACCTCCTTCTTGTCAAAGTTCTTTGATTTTCCTATGAATTTACCCTTTGATGAGGACTCAAACTTATGTTCAAAATTCTTGATCTTGTTCTTCTTCCACTTTCTCTTCTGATCCCTTTGCTTCTTTACTTGTGCTACTAGTGCTTGAGCACCAAACCTCGCTCATTCCTTTCATCCATTCTCAATTATCTTGCTTCTAATGTTCCCTACAATTCTTTAAGACTCAAGGTTGAAATGTCTTTGGATTCTTCAACGGCACACACAATGTAATCAAACCTATGATGCAAGGATCTTAGGAGCTTTTCACACAATTTTTATTCAGTCAACTTCTCACCACAACCAGACATTTGATTTGTGATTGTTATTAATCTTGAAATCAGATATGATACATTTTCTTGTCCATCCATCTGTAGCAGCTCGAATTTCCTTTGTAAGGTCTACAACTTCACCTTCTTAACCTTGGTTCCTCTTGAATAGCACTTTTCAAGAATGTCTCAGGCTTCTTTTGCATTTCTTGCACCAGATATCTTGTCTAAGTTGGTTGTATCAAGGCATTGATGAAGAATGAATGTTGTTTTACAATATTTCTTCTTGTTTTCTTTAAAGCTTGATCTATGTACCTCTTGGATTAGTTCTTAGATCCTCAAAACCATTTTCTATGATTTCTAACACTTCTTGGATCAAATCTTATGGCTCGGGATACCAATTGTTAGCTTTCAAAGTTGTTACTTCAAGTGCAAGCAACATAAACATATACTAGCATGTGAATTGTAGGACTTGTTTATTGAATGAATTGAATATGCTATTTATACATGCGTTATTTCTATTCATTCTAACTGTCTTCTAACTAACTAACTAAATCAGTGATTAGTTAGTTAGTTATCACATACAACTAATTCCTTGCTTGAATTATAAGTTATCTATCATAAACAAGGTATTTTTTTTCAAATATTTGTCATTGTCAAATGGTAAGATTAAAATCCAACATTCTAAATTTCATTTTCAAAAATTTGTATTTATAAAAATAAAAATAAAAATAAAACTAAATTTGCATATTTTGTAAACCGTTGATTTTGTTTGACATGTGAATAATATATTTTTTTAAGTTAAAAATATAAACCGTGAACAATATCTTAAGTGCATGAATGTAAGATTTTCCCAACTAATAGAATCCGTTTCGCATATACTTAAGTTTCTTTCCTCCATGTCACCGCCCAACTCAAAATTAAGTACCACCTTGCTTTTTTTCTTTCTTTTTTCTTTATCATTGACCACTTTCCATTTTTAATCATGCAATTCCAATCCATCCAGCCTATAAATTAGACCAAAATTATAAGATACTAACACATACACCTATATATGTTCATTGTTATCCACTCCCATTATCCCTATTTACAATAACAAATACCATTTGCTTAAATAAGTAAACGAAAAAGTCTCTTCTAATAACTCATCATACAAAAATACACAAACAGAAAATATGAAGAAAAAAATTTTAAAAAAAAAGGTGAGAGAGAATTAAATTTAGATTGTGCAAGTTTACGCATTAAACGGCAAGTGTTTGAGGTTGTCAATAATTTTTGACAGGCTATCAGGACTTTCATTACCATAACACAATCACCATTGTTAATCCACAAAACCATCAATTCTAAACAAATCAAAAAATTACAAAAAACAAAAAAACAAAATTAAATTAAATTTAAAAAAATTATTAAAAAACTCTTTTTTGTGTTGTTTTGGCTTTGGAGCTTAGCCTACCCTTTTGAACCTTGGTTGGTTCCCCTTTGAATTCTTCATCAAAGATTTTAAGGAACTTGCTTTATAATTTCAAAGGGGTCCAGCTACTGGGTGCTGGTTATCAGGAATATTCATAGAAGAATCATTGTTTCTAAATTTGCATAAACATTATTTTTTGTAAGAATTCTTTTGACATTTTGGGATGTGGAGAGATCCTGGATCCCCTGCTGATTCTTTCTATGAAGTCCGCCCTGAATGCACTGATGTTCCCAAGTCTCGATTTAGAATCAAGGTATATTTTTAATCCATAATATGCATGCATACATATAAGTTTAGCAATATGAATATGTTTGCAGATATGTTATTATAACACAAAAGGTTGACATATATATCAGACACCACCGTATAAAATACACCATGAGCTAGTGCATGTTCCTCATCATCACCCGAGGAAAGAGAAACTATTAATGAAAAATCAAAATTATATGTTTGTTCGGTGTCTGATGTCAGAATTTGTATCTAAGAATCATTTCTGATATGTTTGCATGCATGTATGTATTGAGGTGAAGGAAATTTATGTTTTTTTTATTAACAATGTATATATAAGAATGATGGGTTATTTTTGTTGTTTTAATTTTGATTGTTAATTGCTAATGTGTAATCTTCCTAAGCCATGTTATTAACTCCAAGAAACTTTTGTTCATATGTGTCTTAATTAATTAACTTGTGATTTTCTATTGTGGAAATTTGAAAGTAAAAAATACATTAAATGGATCAACCTTTATAAAATGGTGCACAATGATTGAATTGATTGAAAAACTTGAGATTTATTTAGATTTTAGGTCTTGTAACACTAGTATAAAATGGTTTGAATTTAAACTTGTTTTTGTTAATTATCCAGGCTGGTAAAACACTAAGTGCAAGAAAGTGGCATGCTGCATTTTCTCCAGAAGGGTATTTGGATATAGGCAAGACTCTAAGCCGAATCCACCGTGGGGTAATTGCATTTTCAATCATAAAATCATGCTTTAATATGTTGAAGATATAAAGTTTACTCTCTCTTATTCTACATTTACATGTTAATAATAAGTGCATAAAGAAACTTTATCTTGTGAATAAAACATGGTGCTACAAAAGTAGGTTGCTATAGGCAAGTTAGTTTTCATCAGACAATCCTAAGAATAAATAAGTCTCAACATTGTTGAAATTTTCAAACCAGGGAATTCATCCATCAATCAGAGGAGAAGTTTGGGAATTTCTACTTGGTTGCTATGATCCCAAGAGTACATTTGAGGAAAGAGATGAGATTAGGCAGCGCCGAAGGTAATCATTTTTCTATTCATAAGCACACTAATGACTATTTTACAACGATTTCGAGGAGATTTTAACTTGTTTCGTTGAGGTTATAAGCTCAAACATTTGATCACTGACAATTCAAAAAGTCTGTACATTCTCTAATTCTCTAAGGCAAACAAAAGGAATGAGTATCATATCATATATACGATTGATCTGCATTGAAAAGTAAAGCAAAAAATCACTTCCACCTCTATTATTATACAGTGATATACTTTAATTTAAGACTATTGTATTTTACACTTACAAATCTAATTGATTATTAATTAGTTGTATAATTTTTTCTATGTTTTCAGGGTGCAATATGCTGAATGGAAGGAAGAATGTCGCCAATTGTTTCCTCTTGTGGGAAGTGGTAGATTTATCACAGCACCTGTCGTCACCGAGGATGGTGTACCGATTCAAGATCCAATAGTTCTGTTAGAAAATAATCCAGAAAATGGAGTGATTGTTCCTCCTCAAGATATAGGTGGTACCAATGTTACAACCAATAATGCAGCAAAGAAGGTGACAGACAAAAAAGTAATTCAGTGGATGTTGACTCTACATCAAATAGGTTTGTGATTTTTTTTTTTTGTTCTCAATGCACTGTAATATATAATTTAGACCAAATACGTTTTGACTTTTACTTACATTTAAGAGAGCGGAAAGAGTATCTCCTAAATTGGATGTTCTTTATTTGCTTTAAGTCATATATATAGTACTGGCACCATAGCTTTTGAAAATTTTCTCATATAGAAAAGTAAAATCACATCACCATAGCTTTTGATTTTTTTTCTTGTATAAACGCATTTCAGGTCTTGACGTGATTCGCACCGATAGGACACTGTGTTTTTATGAAAAGAAAGAGAATTTGTCAAAACTATGGGATATTCTCGCTGTTTATGCTCGGATAGATACAGATGTTGGCTATGGTCAAGGTTAGTCTTTAGATATGTGATCCATTTGAATCTATAATGTTTTGCCTCTTTTTATTTTAACTGTTAGATCTTGGAAAAGAATAGCAAAAAATGTCTATAAATCCAGTTATAATTGTCGTTGAAGATATCTCTTAAATCTTGATATTGCCAGTTGCATATCGCAATTTAAAAGCTTTGAATTACTAATTTATATAGAATGGTTTTAATTATGATTCATTTGCAATGTAAAGCTAATAAAGTAATTTAAACTTATGGTTATCTTTATACAATCTGCAGGAATGAGTGACCTATGCTCTCCTATGATAATACTTCTCAATGATGAAGCTGATGCCTTTTGGTGCTTTGAGCGTCTGATGCGCAGATTGGTAAGTTTTGATCTCGATAAATGATTTATTTCAACAATTAATTTATTTTTAAACATGGTTAGGGTGAAATGATTTCTTGAAAAACAAATAAAACAGAAGAGATTCTCATGTTTGGTTATTGTTTGCACCCAACTTGAAGAAATTCTCAGGGTATTATGATAATGAGGGTATGAAATGCAAGATGTGTTTAAAGAGTGTCTGCACTAGGATTCCATGTGATAAATTAAATATTATTATTTGTTATTAACAATTTTTGCTAAATTTGACTGTCTTTTTGTTTCTTATGATCTATTTTGTTTAATTTTTAAAGCGAGGAAATTTCAGATGCACCGATAACACTGTCGGGGTGGAGACTCAACTAAACAATTTGGCTTCAATTACGCAAGTTATTGATCCAAAACTTCATCAACATATAGGTATTTCCTTGAATTTGTCCTTCAATGTTATCATTTGATGATCAAACAAGGCATAGAATGCGACTAAAAAAAAGAGACATTTGAAGTTTGTCTAGACTTATCTTATAACATAACACTTATACTATTATGGACTGTCTTTTAATGTTGGGGTGCAGAGCATATTGGTGGAGGTGACTATCTCTTCGCTTTTCGGATGCTAATGGTTCTATTTCGTCGAGAATTCTCTTTTTGCGATTCATTGTACCTTTGGGAGGTTTGCTTAGCTTCTTCTACATCCAATTTGTGTTATGCCATAGCACATTTTCTTCAGTAGTGTTTGCATCATTTTCATTTAGAAGTTGTTGGTCGAAATCAAGTTTTTTAAATTGCATATTACATTAGATTAGTCTTATGTTGTATGATTGTGTCAGTATTATATACATGTATGATTCTGTGTGTAGTGGTTTACCTCCTTGGAAAAAAATTATACTGACTATACTAACTAATTACTTGAAATATTTAACAGATGATGTGGGCTCTAGAATATGATCCTAACTTGTTCTGGCTGTATGAAGAATCTGAAGAAACTTCTGAAAAATCTGAGGAGTCTAAAGCAAGACTGAAGTCGATACGTCATTATGGAAAGTACGAGAGAGAAAATATGAGAAATGGAGCAAAGAATACAGAAGAGCCTCCTCTTCCCATATCTATTTTCCTTGTTGCTAGTGTGTTGAAAGAAAAAAGTGCAACACTACTTCAGCAAGCACGAGGTCTAGATGATGTTGTGAAGGTTTGTTATAGTTAATTCGAAAGATCAATTGCATTGAAAAAAAGAAACAAAAAGCTGTGTTACTACTTCTATAAATCATTTAACAAGATCACCTTTCTTTCGAAATGAGATTTACTGTAATAAAAACAAAGTTCAGTTTTCTTTCTTTCTTTCTTTTTTTTTCTTAATCAAATTTAGATTTCTTTTTCATACATATTAACTTTCTTTCTTCGGTGTTTGATTTAATTCTTTTCAGATATTGAATGACGTGAATGGAAATCTAGACGCCAAAAAGGCCTGCATGGCAGCACTGAAACTTCACAAGAAATATCTGAAAAAGGTACAACAACCACTCTTGTTTTTACTTTCCATATCTTCATGTTTCCATGTAATATGAGGATAGGCAAACTCCAGTAAAGGAAATGATTTATCATAATGAATCATCCCCATAGAATAATGTTATCATGTCATTAGTTTTTATATTCAGTTAATGTTATCAGGTTGCAGAACATGATCAATTGTATTTAGCCACTTTATCTTGCATGTGTGTCTACATTTTTATTTCGTACCCAACCCTCTGCAGTAGGTCCAGCCAAATCTCATCTGTTACTTCGAGCTGTAACCCAAACCCAATTAATGATATTTGAATCGACTGGCTACATAGCTGCTGAGAATCTGGACTGAAGAATTTAACTATAGTATAGTTAGATACATTATGCATCAACTTCTATTTCCAGTTACTAAATAAATATATGTTCTGTATGATTATCTCATATTTGAACAAAATATATGGCAAATAAACTCAATTTAATCTCTAAATTATCATTCTCTCTCCTACTTAGTTCCTAATATCTTGATTACACGGACTAACAAAGAAAGATTTCATTTACTTTAGGTGCTAAATAGGAGAGAGTGATACTTAAAAAACTAAATTGAGGGTTTATTCAATATAGCACATGCTACTCATATATCTAACCAGTGCGTATCTCTGCCTTTTACATGCAATCATATTGTGCTTCTTACTTGGTTTCCATATCTCTTTCTCCTTTTTACTTTTGCTATTTCCAATATAATTTTGTTTTGTTAACAGCTTAATAGATGAGAAATTTGAAATTGTTGCAGGCCAAGAAACCCTAGCCCCAAATATAGCAAAAAATATTTGTTTTTTCACTGATCAAGAGATGTGTTGCTTCCTGCATGCTGCCCTTTGTTTGGGATAAACAATATTCAAGTTCCTCATAAAATTTGGATTAGATTTTACAAAATTCAAAAAGGAATCCAACCGACAAGTCTTAGTTGAGCAACAATTGTTGTTTGTGTTTGAAGTTAAATTATTTTTCGTTTGTATATCTAAATTAACAAAATGTTGTACATGAAGTTATTATGTTCAACCATCTGTTCATACTTTGTAATATATGTGATACAACAAAAAGGGCAAACGAAAAAGGGAATAACCATCTGTGTCAACAAAATTGATGTTGACCTTCATTGCTTGCAACATGGTATTCGTTGTCCCACTAATGTCATATATATGTAGCTATCAATGAATGAACGATTGAATAAAGCAATTCTTTTATATAAAGAATTGCATATTCTAGCAAGACAAAATCAATACAAAAACTAGAACTAGTATTATTGCAAAGCAATGATGCGGCAATAAACACGCCAATGGCAATTGATGATGTAAAATTCAATGTGTGTGGATTTGGCTAATGTAATCAAGTGTCTAACAAAACGTATTTGGTAAGATAAAAGCAGAGCACTAACCCAACTCAACTGTTACTTGAGCAGCATTTATCTTAAACCCCCAAAAGTACGCATAGTCCTCCTAGTGCGGGCATTTGTATGAGTTCGTTGTCCCCGGCAGGGTAAACCATCGACGTGTCTGATCCCTCTGTAGCATTGAATACCAACCAACCTTCCCACATCTCTCTCAACTAACTTTTTCTGAAAGAAAGCAACCAAAACAATCACAGAAGTTACACATTATATTATGGAACAAAACACAGATAAGTGGCAAAATAAAAAAAGTAAAGAAGATGAGAGTACCAAATCATTTCCAATCAAGTACTTGGAAAGCAATTCACGAAGGGAATATAGTTCACGTTTGCTTAGGTCCTTCACATATTTGTTCTCAACTCCAAGCTCGCACACAATGTGATGAGCTTTTGAACGGCCAATCCCATGGAGATGCTGAAGAGCATACTGAAGGCGCTTGCTATCTGGAATCTCACCTCCAAGACCACCTCCAATGTTTATATTTCGTACTTGCACACCACGAAGCTGTACAAAACCAAAATGGTGCAACTAGGTTGATTCTTAATTGCAGAGAAAGAAACAAAACCCTACCTACACTAAGCAAAACCATAAAAATTAAAAACACAGCTGAGGCATAATAATGATCTGAAATGAAAAAGGAAAGCAGTCACAAACCCAGGATGATGAAAGGATAAAACTCACAGTTAGGTTTTGCCGAAGGCAGGCTGCAATATTTGAAACAAACCCAGAAGAACCAAACATCTTGGAGTTGGAGAATTTGGAGGTGAACTTTATTTAAAACTGGAACCAGGGTCAAACTTAAGAATCAATCAAGTTTCAAAATAAAATCAGAACTAAAAAACAAATCCTTGCCCTTATCTATTTTCATGTAAGATAATTTTGCAACTTACAATATTTTTTCTTAGATGATGATGATGATAATAATAATAATAATAATTCTATAGAAGACAATAGTGCGACAAGGTTAAAATATTTTTGATAATTTTCCTTCAAGAAAATTAAATGCAAAATTATAACAAATCACATAATTTTCTTTGAAGGGATTGTTCCAACATTATAACTGGAGAATAAAATGTTGTGCTTGTAGCGATTTGTTCGATAATTTTCAATCGCATTTTAGAAGACGAGATTTCCAATTAACAGATTAAACATCTATGGAAGCTATAACTAATCAAAATTAGCCAACTAATTATCATAGTGTAGCAGCTCAACAAAGAAGAAGATAATCATTGCTATTAAGTTAATCCGATAAAATTCTCAAAAGAAATGCTAATAATAACATTATAGAGATTAAAGTGAGATTCATAATCAATGTAAAAAAATGAATGCAACAATAGTTTAACGGATCATGATACATCAAAGGAAAGCTTGTTACATTACCTGTCGAATATGCTTTCCTTGCTGAGTCTGACTGAGGGCGGATTGGGTTCACCGGTGCGGCGGCGGCGACCGAATCAAGTTTTGTTGATTGAGTTTAAATGAAAATCTCACTGCTAGACTCGAATCAGAACAGCGCTTGTATACGACGTCGTTTTTTTTTCAGGGATAACCAATATTCTTTTAGCAAAATACACCTTATAATAATGAAATTAAAAATAAAATAAAAAATTATGAAAAATAGATTTAAATATATTTTTTCCGGTTGATCTTCCATTTTAACCTTGATATTAAAAAAATGTTTCATTTTAGCCTTTATATTCTTTTATAGTAAAAAGTTTTTTTTTTATAATTGATTTTCAGTTAAAAAAAATAAAAATAAAAATAATAACATAAAAAATTAAATCAATCAATCACATCGTAGAAACATACAAATAATAAAGCAAAAATAAAAACATAATATAGATTTAATTCAACAAAACAAACTAAAACTTGAGAAAAATGAAACATATATAAATACTCCAAAGACTATTCCTACAAAATATATATATATATATATA
>JBBPBT010000938.1:3942144-3977783 GCA_037974875.1 Cicer bijugum | reverse complement strand
ATATATATATATATATATATATATATATAAAAGGTTAAATATATTTAGTTTTTAAAAATTTAGCCTCTCAAAAATAGTATCCACTTTTTAGTCTATGGAAATTTTTATAGAGACAAATTTAAGAGACTAAAAACATCAATATTTTTTGTAAGAAATAAAAATTAGAAGTAAAAGTAAATATAAATAATTTACTAAACTTGAAATGTGAAAAATAAGGTTAACAGCACACATAACTCTACTTATAATAATAATATGGTTAAAGTTGATGTCAAGCGAAGGGGAATCTCCAACGGCAAATTCATATTGTTCTAAACACAACCTTGTGTAGTAATAAAATATGAATTGAAACCTTGTACCCAAAAAAAAAAATTATATCAATCGAAAAACATACGACTTAAAACAAATATAGTACCTTTTTATAAGGACGGCAGCATATTTATTGTTACAAGATTATATTCCTTCGTTACAAATGGCACAAAAGTAGAGACAGTTGGATTGGATCAGCCAAGAACAAAGTTTGTACTACTCTCATAATTGTTTATTGTCTGTATAAATATAATAATATATTATATAATATGTTTGATTGAATAATTGATAATATCTTTGTAGTCTTTTGGCTAGAATGATATGAGTGAAGGCAAATATATACTATCTGATAGCAAAAACAATAAAACAAAGTTTGCACCTCTTATGTGACACTGTCCCTATGTAATAATGCAAAGGTAGGAAGACACCAACAAACATATATGCCTCGAAATATCGAATCTTTGCCTTATTAAGTTGTCAACCTAGTACTACTTGTTTATGAAATGTCATTTCAGTGGTAAGAGTTTAACATCTTAACTTCAAGAAATGTAGTTCAAATATCTTCATATACATTTACGTTTGTAAAATGATAATTAATGTCACTTTAATCACAAATTTCTTTTCTCCCAATTTTTTATAGAAAAAAGAAATTGACTTGGTCCAATTGGTTATACTTATACAAATCTCATCATCCACGATGATAATAACAGGTGAATGATTCTTTGCAGGTATTTAGAATTACAACAAGACAAATTAAAAAAGTGACCTCATGGAATCATGTGCCGGGCTAAGTATCTAGGAAGAACAGAACCACAATAACAAACAAGTTAACACAACATATATATATGATCATGTGTCACAAACAAAGTTCAAGTTTTTAACAATATCTTATTATTCTTAAGCATGTCAATTCATGACTCTTTCATATAACTAGATAACAAGAACGGCTTTGTCTGTAAAAAGACAATAGTAAGAGCCACATGCTGCTGGCTGCTGATTTTTCTGCTTGTCTTTGAGAATCTTACTGAGTTTATATAAGTCTTTCCAAGTTGTTTTTTTTACTGAGATTGCTTATTGAATCTTTCTAGAGAAAAGGGTACCTCTCCAAAGGGAGGGTCTAAGGAAAATGGGGAAAAATAGCTTGTTTCGTTATGCAGATGGAGTGGATAAATTTTTGATGTGTTTTGGAACTCTGGGAAGCCTTGGGGATGGTCTGCAGAACCCTCTCATGATGTACATTCTTAGTGATGTGATTAATGCCTATGGAGACAAGAATAGCCATTTAACACAGCACGATGTGAATAAGGTGAGCCTGTGTTCAATAAAATTACTAATTTTATGCTATAGGCTATTATAAGAGCAATTCATGTGGCACAATACCCTATCTATTTTAATTTTAGTGCCTGGTTGGACTGAATTATTTGAACTTATAAACATTTGCGAGCTTATCTTGACACAACCTATTATTTATGAAAAAAACATGTGACATGTCCTTAACCTATTTTCAACTTATTTCCATAAGTTTTATATGATAGCTTTTAAAAATAATTCATAGTTTTTATATCTTGTGTAAAAATAACTTATACATAAACACTTACATGATAAGTGCTTATGCTATAAGCTCTCAAGTAAGTTGTTTATCTAAATAGGACTGTAGTATGCAATGTTTTTGGAAATTGTTTTTTTTAATAAAAAACAGCAATTTTGACATCATTTTACTTCCCCTTTTCAGTATGCATCGAGGCTATTATGTGTTGCAGTTGGAGTTGGGTTTTCGGCTTTTATTGGTAAGCTGCCCCACTTCATAGCTCTGCTCAGTTATTTACCTTGCAGAACTCAAATCAACTTTGAATTAAATTAATGCAAATAGCATGGCTATCATTATTAGAAAAATAAAGCTAACTGCTTTTCTTGCTTGATACCAATTGCTACTACAGAAGGAATATGTTGGACAAGAACAGCAGAGAGACAGGCTTCCAGAATGAGAATGGAATACCTAAAATCAGTCTTAAGACAAGAAGTTGGTTTCTTTGACACTCAGACTGCTGGTTCTTCAACAACTTACCAAGTTGTCTCACTCATTTCCTCAGATGCAAATACAATCCAAGCTGCCTTGTGTGAGAAGGTTTGTAAGCAATTTTGAAATCTAATTAACTTTTTGACCTTCTAAACAGAAGTGTTTCAAAATAAGATCAACTAAAATTCTTTATATTTGTGCTTTATTTTATTCTTTTTACCTTTTTGCTGAGTGTAGATACCAGACTGCCTGACTTACATGTCAACATTCTTATTCTGCCACATCTTTGCATTTGTACTTTCATGGAGACTTGCATTGGCAGCCCTACCACTCTCGGTCATGTTCATTGTTCCAGCGGTCGTGTTTGGGAAGATCATGTTGGATGTCACAATGAAAATGATCGAGTCTTATGGAGTTGCTGGTGGGATTGCAGAGCAAGCAATATCTTCAATAAGAACTGTTTTCTCTTATGTTGGGGAGAATCAAACAATAAAAAGATTCAGCAGTGCACTTCAAAAAACTATGGAATTTGGAATTAAGCAAGGTTTTGCAAAGGGGTTGATGTTAGGAAGTATGGGAGTTATTTATGTAAGTTGGGGTTTTCAAGCTTGGGTTGGAACATTTCTGATCTCTGAGAAAGGAGAGAAAGGTGGCCATGTATTTGTAGCTGGCTTCAACATCCTAATGGGGGGACTGTAAGTGATTTTATCATTATTCATATGCTAGTTTCATAATCACTTTTTTAGTGTTGCATGTTAATACTCGTTGGGTATCGATAATAAGTTTACTGATAAGCGGGCACGTCGCTCGTAAACTAGACCGCAATATTTAAACACAAGTTGTATTTTATAAAATCTAAGTTTGAGATGATAAAAAGATACCCCAGTCACAAACAAAAGCACACTTGACAAATTTCATGATCAAATATTGTGTGTTCTATCTTTGTGTTTTTTGTATCTATTTACTTTTGAACAAGAGTATCTATTTACTTTTTTCTAATAATACTAATATGGTTAACTTCGATGAATTTTCAGGAGCATATTAAGTGCACTTCCAAATTTAACTGCCATCATGGAGGCAAGTTCTGCGGTTACTCGCCTTTTCGAAATGATTGATAGGGTTCCAACTATAGATTCTGAAGAGAAGAAAGGAAAAGCTTTATCACATGTGAGAGGAGAAATTGAATTTAAAGACATATACTTCTGTTATCCATCTAGGCCAGATTCACCGGTATTGCAGGAATTCAATCTCACTATTCCAGCAGGCAAGAGGGTAGGCCTAGTTGGAGGTAGTGGTTCAGGAAAATCCACGATAATTGCACTTCTTGAAAGGTTTTATGACCCTGTTGAGGGAGAAATACTATTGGATGGTCACAAGATTAATAGACTTCAATTGAAATGGTTGAGATCTAACCTTGGCTTAGTGAATCAAGAGCCTGTTCTTTTTGCTACATCCATAAAAGAGAATATATTGTTTGGAAAAGAAGGGGCTTCAATGGAAAGTGTTATAAGTTCAGCTAAAGCAGCAAATGCACATGATTTCATTGTCAAATTACCAGATGGATATGAAACTCAAGTAAGTTTACCTCTAAATTCTTTTGCTTAGAAGCAAAAAAATTAGACATGGAGGAGAAATGAAAGCGACAAAAACAGTAAAATTATATAAACTTGTTTCTCATTGGAGTCAATTATCTAAGTAGCTTGAAGTATGGAAATTTTCATCGCATTTAAAAGTTTAAAATAATTAGTATAAACTGAGTTTATCAAATAGTTTGACCTTTAATATGACATAAAAGGAACAAGAATTTTGATTTTTTGTCAAACCTTTGTTGTCTAGAAAGGGTACTTCAAATCTTCAATAGTGATCCTACTGGCAGAAAATTAAAACAAAAAATGTTTTCATAAAGTAAATGGGTCATGAAATTTTCTAGATATATCTTAATTGTACTGAAATTAAATTTTGGTAAGCAAAGATAATAACATCCAAATTAACTTGCATCCTAATCTACATAACTTAGATCTTCTCATCTCTTCATTATGAAAACAGCTTTGACTTAAGCCTCATCATGGTTTTCTTTCCTATAGGTTGGTCAGTTTGGATTTCAATTGTCTGGCGGACAGAAGCAGCGCATTGCTATAGCTAGAGCTTTACTTAGGGATCCAAAGGTTCTCCTACTTGATGAAGCAACAAGTGCACTTGACTCTCAATCTGAAAGAGTGGTACAAGCAGCAATTGATCAAGCTTCAAAAGGAAGGACAACAATCATCATTGCTCATCGCCTGTCTACAATAAGAACAGCGGACACAATTGTTGTGCTTCAGGCAGGCAGAGTGATTGAATCAGGTACTCATAATGAGCTCATAGAAATGAATGATGGACAAGGTGGAGAGTACGCTTGTATGGTAGAGTTGCAACAAATAACAACTCAGAACGATGAATCCAAACATTCCAATCTTCGTCAAATAGAAGGAAAGAGTTCCCACAGAATGAGCATTCCGCAAAGTCCAGGAGTAAGTTTCAAATCAAGCACACCAGGCACTCCAATGTTGTATCCCTTCAGCCAGGGATTTTCGATAGGCACGCCTTACTCATATTCCATTCAATATGACCATGATGATGACAGCTTTGATGATAACTTGAAAAGATCAAACCATCCTGCTCCTTCACAGTGGCGTTTGCTGAAAATGAACGCACCTGAGTGGGGAAGAGGAGTGTTAGGAGTATTGGGGGCAATAGGCTCAGGAGCAGTACAACCTATAAATGCATACTGTGTTGGGATACTTATATCAGTTTATTTTGAACCTGATACGTCTAAGATGAAGTCTCAAGCTAGAGTCTTGGCCCTCGTTTTCTTAGGAATTGGTGTTTTTAACTTCTTCACTAGTATTCTTCAACACTATAATTTTGCAATCATGGGAGAGAGGTTGACGAAAAGAATACGTGAGAAAATACTAGAAAAATTGATGACTTTTGAGATAGGATGGTTTGATCATGAAGATAACACAAGTGCAGCCATCTGTGCAAGATTAGCCTCTGAAGCCAATTTGGTTCGTTCACTTGTTGGGGACCGGATGTCTCTTCTTGCTCAAGCGATTTTCGGGTCTGTCTTTGCCTACACCGTAGGGCTTGTACTCACATGGAGACTTTCTCTTGTGATGATTGCAGTGCAGCCATTAGTCATAGGAAGCTTTTATGCAAGAAGTGTTTTGATGAAGACTATGGCGGAAAAAACTCGTAAGGCGCAAAGGGAAGGAAGCCAACTTGCAAGTGAAGCTGTTGTAAACCATAGAACCATAACTGCTTTCAGTTCTCAGAAAAGAATGTTGGCACTCTTCAAATCTACAATGACAGGCCCTAAAAAGGAGAGTATTAGGCAGTCATGGGTTTCAGGTTTTGGTCTTTTCAGCTCCCAATTTTTCAGCACTGCATCAACAGCATTGGCATATTGGTATGGTGGAAGGCTTCTTGTAAAAGGCCTCATTGAACCAAAGCATCTCTTCCAAGCATTTTTAATTTTGCTCTTCACTGCATACATCATTGCAGAAGCTGGAAGCATGACTTCTGACTTATCTAAAGGAAACAATGCAGTTGGATCGGTTTTCGCTATATTGGACAGGAAAAGTGAGATTGATCCTGAAACCTTATGGGGATCAGATAGAAAAAGAAAAATAAGGGGAAGGGTGGAGCTTAAAAGTGTATTCTTTGCCTATCCAAGTAGACCTGAGCAAATGGTATTTCAAGGCCTGAACCTCAAAGTTGAGGCTGGACGAACAATAGCACTTGTGGGGCACAGTGGTTGTGGTAAATCCACTATCATTGGTCTGATTGAAAGGTTTTATGATCCGGTCAAGGGAATGGTATGCATAGATGAGCAGGACATCAAGTCCTATAATTTGAGAATGTTGAGGTCACATATTGCTTTGGTAAGTCAGGAACCAACCCTTTTCAGTGGAACCATTCGAGAAAACATCGCCTATGGAAAAGAAAATGCAACTGAATCTGAGTTAAGAAGAGCTGCTACTCTCGCTAATGCTCACGAATTCATAAGGTACGAATCTTAATTAGTCCCTTTTTCTTCTTGAAGCATTTTTTTTTTCTTTGCCACAATCTCTTTTTATCATTTGCCTATACACAATTAAGAGAACAAAAAAGATCTAACCTGCACAGGCTGCTATAGAGTAAACATCAGTTATGTGCTGATAAAGGATTTCCAAGTGAAACAATAGAGAAAGATGGAATGAATCCTCTATTTATTTTTCTCTTTTCATGGACTTATCAAATAGCCGAGGTCCTATTAAAATTTGTGTTTATATGGATTGACATATTTGAGTTTATCTACTAGCATAAACCTTTGTGAGATTGTTTGGCAAGACTTATAAAAACAACTTATGAAATGTGCATAAGCTCTCCAGGATAGATGATAAAAACAACTTATAGCTTATATTAAACTAACTTGACTTTATTTTATCCTTTGTTATAAAAATAGTTTAAACATAAACACCAATACGATAAGTGCTCAAGCGCTTCTCATTAGCATGAACACTTAATTAAGTTGTCTATCCAAACAAGACCATTGTTGATAACTATGCAAAGAGAGATAGGTACAAAAATTTCACATGTCATGCAAAATTTTGTCAATTCCAAGAGAAAAGTTAGCTAGAACATCATCTAGACACTAACATTTTATTTTTTTATTGGTGTTTGTCATTACAGTGGAATGAATGATGGATATGAAACATACTGTGGAGAAAGAGGAGTTCAGCTATCAGGAGGTCAGAAACAAAGAATAGCCTTAGCCAGAGCTATACTGAAGAATCCAGCAATTCTTCTTCTGGATGAAGCTACAAGTGCACTTGATAGTGCGTCAGAGGTTTCGGTCCAAGAAGCACTTGAGAAGATAATGATTGGAAGAACATGCATAGCAGTGGCGCATAGGCTATCTACAATACAGAAATCTAACTCAATTGCTGTGATTAAGAATGGGAAGGTTGTGGAACAAGGTTCACATAATGAATTGATTTCCCTTGGAAGAGATGGAGCTTATTATTCTCTTGTTAAACTTCAACGTGGTAGCTCACCTAGGTGAGTCCAACTGGACTAGTTGTAAACATCCATGATATTTCGACACTTATTTTTTCCTACACCTACAATATAAGGTTAATCACGTTAAAAAATATGAGTAGTTCAATTCAATAGATGGTTATTTCAATTCACAGTCAAAATTATGGTTAATTCAACAATTCGATTAACCACAATTTTACATGTGACTAACCAGAAATAGCAAGTGTATGGACTTTTTTGAGTTGTTTTTTTTTTGCCTTATTAACATAATAAAGTAGATATATGTAATAATAAAATCTAGGAATTTTCTCTATGGGATTCAAGCTTATATATATTATCTTGCATGTTTGTATTCCAAACGAAAATTATGCACGCACTATTACAATTCAGAACTCAAACTGAAAATAACATGCAGTGAAATATAATGAAGAGAAGAATAAAAAAAATAAAAAATAAAAAGCTCACTCACGTTAGTCAAGTCAAGTAAACGCAATGAAAAACAAGAGAGATACAAAAAATCTAGAAAAAGCAATCAACCATCCACGAACCGGAGCAGCTTCGGACCCGAGCCTCGGCGGAACATTACCGAGCCTAATCCCTTTAGGATCCACCTTCTCTCCGGAACTAACATTGACTTCCACATTAGCCCCACCAAACAAACGGTGACGTTTAGTATAAAAAAACAAAATCTTATACTTAACGCGCGTGGCGATCTCCACGCGAAAGAAGACCTTTCCGTCCACCGTGCGGTTCACTCCACCGCCGTGTGGTTCAGCGGAGCCAAATTTCTCGGCGGTCTTACCATGTCCTTGGTAGAAAGAGTCGAGTGTAGAGTTGGCGAGTGGGCGCGTGGTGTTGGCGTCCTGGAAGAGGTTGAATGTAAGACGAAGGTGGTCGTATTTGACGCCTTTGTCTTTGTTTTGGTTGGCGAGTTTGAGGGTGAAGAGAATGGTGTTGTTATGGTGAGAGTTTGTTGTTTTGTTGAGAGAGGGAAGGTAGAAGGATTGGATGAAGCATTTTGGGTGCTGAGTTCGGAGTGTGAGCCATAGGAAGAGGATTGTGAGACCTGTGCCGGTGATGAAGCTTGTGCAGCACGTGCAGCAGTTGGCGCGTTCTCGCGCCATTCACGGTGGCTGGTTGGTTTGTGGCGTGGATACTGAAAAATAGAGAAGATGAAGACGAATAATAACAACAACAACTAGACTTGAAGAATTTTTGTACCAAAAAATAAAGTGAGAATTTTTTTTTTGCTTTTTAGTTTGTTGATTGGTTTCTCTTTTTCTCTCGATGGTTTTGGAATATGAATGTGCTCTTTACAAGTTTGTTCAGGTTTTGTCTGTGTGTAAACTTAATGGACAGAGCTGGATGGATTGATTTTTAAAAATAATGATGAGATGAACCAATCATTGTTATAAATGAAAGTATGAAACTACTTGCCTAATACTCTATTGACCTTTAAACCTTGAAGTAGTATCTACACCAATTCATCGTCTAATTCGATTTTAGTTACCTTATACATAATATATAAAATCCTAAAATTAATATTACAAAATAACATCAACCAATTAGTCAGTAAAAATTTATTATATTCAACATTTTAACTGATAAGTTTTATTCATTTTAAAAACCTAATATGTAATATAACAAAATAAAAAATATCTAATATTAATAATAAAGTTACTAAATATTAATTTGTTATGCAGTTGAGTTAAATTTAGTTCGAATTAAAAAAATTGTTCCAACCTAAATGATATTGAAAAATGGGATTAAGAAATTGGTTCAGTGGTCAGAGTAGAAAGTTAGGAAGTAAAATAATCAAGAGATGGGTATGTTCAATTGCCACCTTCAGCAGCAGTAATAATATTAATTATTATAAAATAAAAAAAACATCTAATAAATTTTAATGTGAATATTTATATTAGATTTCTAATATATCTAATAAAATTTCTTTCAGAAAAAAAATATATGTAATAAAAATTTGACAATGTTTTTTTATTTTATTTTATTATGAATTAATTCTGATAGTAGTTGATAAATAAATACTTACTTTATTACAGTTAAATCAACCTTATATTAAGATTTTGACAAATTTACTCACTAGTTCGTTTCGTACGCAGTCTTCGTGAGAATTTTGTATGCCCTTCCCTTCTTCACCAGACTCACCACCACGCTCAATCCTTTTGCAGTAGTTGGTTGGACTCTCTCTTGTGTGTGTGTTTGACAGTTACCAACTTTACAAACCGCATTCTAAGAACCCACAACACGATTCCTTTGTTATTATTATTACTTCGAAGCAAACAAAGTCTTTCATTCATCTTCTTCTTCACCTCGTTGCAGAAGAGTTTAGATGCGCGCCCCTACTGCAAGAAAACTATGTACTCTCAGCTCCTACTTCCGTTCACATTTACACAGCAACAATCGCAAAAACAATGTTTCCTCTTTCAAAACACCACTTCCATCTGAAACCCAACACCATTTTGTTTCTGACTTGAACCTCTCAACCCTCAAACTCAATGTCGTATCCCCCCCAGGTACCTAAAACTAATCACCCCTTTCGCAAAGTAACGCATAAAGTTTCAATTTTTTACCCCTACCCACATTTTCATTCCTAGCTAGTTTTATATTTCGTAGTAATTCGTTTATGGGTTTTATTTTTTTGAAGCTCAATGAGCAAAACAATTTTTTTTTGGTTTACTTGTGTTTATTGACATTTTTGAGTGTTTGATAATCTTGTTTTTCCAACATTTTGGTGCAGAGGATTTTCCTGATCTAGACGGTGCTACTAATCAGCTTTCTTCTATATTGTACAGTAAGTGTTTGTGAAATTTACTGTGAGACTGCAAGCCTTCTATTTTGCTGTAGGTGATGAGGAGAGTAGGGAATACAAATGTGTTTTTGTTTTTTTGAATGTTATCTTAGGCTAGTGTTGTTTCTTTCTGTAGCTCCTCCGGTAAAGAAGCTTGTTTATGACGAAGTTGATGATGAAGAAAAAGAGGAAAGCATAGTGGAAATACCACGAATACTAGACTTTTCTCATAGCGATACGTCAATTAAACGGAAGGAGGTTGCTCGTGAGAGGAAACAAAAGTGGATTTTCAAATACACCGGCGATGACCGATCTTACAGGTTACTCAAAATGTGTGGAAGAAAACTAGGAACAGCTGCTACTGTTGATGTGTTTGGCCGCTTGGGTCGAGAAACAGGTCTGAAAGAGTACAATGCATTGATCAAATTGTGCATAAAGAAGGCTAGGTCGACTAATGATGAACACATTTCTATGGAAGAAATTAATAAGACTTTTGACCTTTTAAAATCAATGAGGGAATGTGGGGTTCAGATAGAAGAGCAAACATATTGCCCAATTCTCCAGTATATAATTGACATGGGCCTTGTTCAAAAATTTCAAGTTTTCTATGATGTTATCCAAGCTGGTAATCCCAGTTCAATTTCACGACTGGGTTACTATGAAATGATGCTGTGGATAAGGGTCAGCAATGAAGAAATGGTCCGGGATATTTGTGAATACATTACAGTTGAAGAGAGTGCAGACACTTCTGCTTTACGAGGTAGGTGAATCTGTTTTTCATGTCAGTTTGTTTTTTGAATATGTTTCTTTGAACTTATGTCTGAACATCCACAATAGTTTAAGCAGTAACATTAGCATGTGACTATTCCATGGGTTCCTATATTTTTGTACGGCTATACATCATGCTTTTGATGACAGATTCTTCTTTATTTGATGTGCTTCCCATATAGCATGTAGTGGTAGATAAATACATCAGATACAAGATTTTATGGCATTGTACTGCAATTAACATTATTTTTCTTCTTTTACTTGATGTCTTAGCTATATTAGAAACATGATAAGAAAACATATTTCATACTCAGTTGTATTCCAAGTACATTACTTGCATCTAGCTCTTCAGTAATAAATAGAAGTGATTGTGCCAGGCAGAGGTGTTTCAAAATCAGTGCATGTGGTAACATAATTATCAACAAAATTCTGATGGAAACTTAGCTGTATTCAATCTTGTTACAGAAAGTTACCTATTGGCTCTTTGTGAAAGTGATCGCAAGACACAGATTTTGGACGTGTTGAAAAATATAGAAGTAACAAAGCTTACATCTACAAAATCTATATCAAATATATTCCAATCGTTAGGGAGGCTTCTGCTGGAATCCGATGCAGAGAATTTACTTTTGGATTTGAGAGCACGCGGTATGTTTGTGATATTTGTTTTCTTATATCTAAGCTCCTCTGTAGATGGTAAACATAGGCGGTAAACTGCTCTGTTTTTGAAAAGAAAACACTTACATTTATATGTTTTTCTCTTATCTCTCCAATCATGTTTCCTTTATGTTTATGATGTATTTGCTGACTGGCTAGATTTGGAATTAACGTTATTTCGTAGAAATTTTAAATGCCATTTTTGTTCTATTGTTTGGGCTACATAATAAAACGGTAGCACTTAGGTAAATTTCAGTTTTCAGAGGCAATTATTTTAATTTTCATAATTCAGAAATTTATATAATTTTTATGAGAAAATTGCATTTATCTCGCCTAAGGTCACTTTAAATAACACTAACACCCCCTCTAGTTTTGAAAAAACACCCACCTCCCTTATACTCACTATGTGCTATGCTAATAGTAGATTTATTATCACAATAGAGTTTCATTGGTTCATCACACTTTATCTTCAGGTTCTCTAAAATGATCTTCAACCATAGTAACTCGCATATCCCTTGTGCCATTGCCCTAAAGTCTACTTCAACAATGGATCTAGATACCACACTTTGTTTCTTACTCTTCCAAGTCACAAGATTCCCACATAGGAAAGTGCAATAACCTGTGGTTGACTTTCTATCTACAATTGATTCTGCATAGTCAACATCAGTATATGCCTCAAGACCAACATTTCCATTTCGTCTGAACAAAATTCCTCTTCCTGGAGTTTCTTTCATATATTGCACGATTCTGAGTGCAACTTGCAAGTGTATCTCCTTTGGTTGGTGCATGAATTGACTAATCAGGCTGACAACGATGGCAACATCAGATCTATTATGTGACAAATATACGAGTCTTCCAACTAATCTTTGGTACATTTCCTTGTCAACTGCAATGTCTTCTTATGCATTTCTCAACTTTAAATTTGGATCGATTGGTGTACTCGTTGTCTTGCCCGTTTCTTGCAGAAGATCTGTGATGTACTTTTGTTGGGATATGAAAATCCTTTTCTTAGAGTGAGCCACTTCAATTCCCAAGAAATACTTCAATTTTCCCAAGGTTTTAATCTCAAATTCCTTGGCTAGGTGTTGTCCTAATAGTTGTTGCTCCTTTTCATCATCATCGTCACTTTAATGTCGTCCACATATACTAATAACACTGTTACTTCTTCTGACTCAGAGTGTTTGATAAAAAGGGTATGATCTTCATATAGAGCCTTTTTTCGCTTACAAACGGTGTTGGCAGCAATATGCTCACTGAATCCAGGAGGAAGGCATTTTTTATATCAAATTGGTGCAAGTTCCAACTGTAATTAGCTGCTAGAGATAATATCACCCTGACGATATTCATTTTTGGAACCGAGCAAATGTTTCCAAGTAATCCACTCCATACGTTTGAGTAAATCTTTTAGCTACCAACCTTTCCTTGTACCTCTCAATAGACACATCAGTCTTGTACTTTATAGTGTATACCCACTTGCAAGGCTTTATGGGTAGATGAACATTGTTCAAAGCATAGGTAGTTGGATAAAGGGTAGAGTGGTTTATTGGTACATGTCCTAGTATTCTTCCTAAGGACAATTGGGATATGAAGGTCATCATAAGTTGGTGGTGTGTTGGATTCTAATTCCTGTGCATAGGAAGATTCATAATTGGATTTTGAAGCGTCAAGGGAAGTTACCTCATGTAAGGTCAAATTGGAGTCATGGATGTGAATAGATTCAAGAAGGACCTTTGTTCTTCTTGTAAGTACAGAAGTACGCCTAAGAGGGGGGGGGGGGAGGTGAATTAGGTGTAGGTAGATTTTCTTGTTTTTAGTTATATGATAGTTGGATTTTGTGAATTTAAGAACAAAGCTTAATAATAACTGCAGTAAGTAAATGACACTTTAAGATTTATCCTGGTTCCCCTTATAACCAAGGGTACGTCCAGTCCTCTTGCACACCACAAGAGATTAATTCAATACTTGTCAGAAAATGTACAACTCCCACCCTGAGATTCTTGCTACAAAACTTCTAACAATACTTCTAAGATAGCACACCACTATCTTAGATTAAGCTATTTTATACAAATGATACAACAAGGTTTGAATGAGTCTAATATGTGGTATATTGATAAACAACTCAATAGCAATTCAAGTACTTGAGAACCTTTTAGAATGATATGAAAATCTAATGCAAGTACTTAGAAAAATCAGAATTTTGTTCAAAGTTGTTCAATGAATTGATTCAAGGATTGTTAATTTTTAATCTGAAGTTATGGGGTATTTATACTCCATAAAACATCCCTTCAGATTCGTGACCATTGATCCAAAAGATTTGATGAAAAATTACAATGTTCTAGAGCCATCCCAGATCTGAAAAATTGTAATGTTTCCAGGTGTATTCGAATACAGTATATGTGTATTCGAATACACGTCTTTGTAACGTTCAAAAAATTCAAATTTTACATCTTGTATTCGAATACACATTGGTGTAGTCGAATACAGATTAGCGAATTTAGCCTCTGACTTAACTTGTATTCGACTACAGATGTGTGTAGTCGAATACACATATAGAAATTTTGCCTCTGACTTAAGTTGTATTCGAATACAACATGGTGTATTCGAATACACTTATGTACTTAGTCAAAAATATGATTTTTAACTACTTTGTTAATGTGGTTTGGACTTTTGAAATTATTTTTAATGCATCTATAAATGTGACTTGTTCTCATGTACTTGATGTATTGGTTAGTATCATATACCTTTACATTTTATCATCTATTGTTTGGATTTGAAGCTTATTATGAAGCTTATTGATCTTCTTTTTGATTTTGTTGCATCGTCCATAATCGGTGGTTTTTGTCGTCATCAAAAATATGTAGTTTACACTTCTTGTATATACTAGATTCTTCCCATATGTTACATTAATGTCATCGTTTCCATCTTCCTCAGAATCAATTTGACTCTCAACATTGTGATTTCCTTCATTTTTATCTTTTTCAAAATCAATTTCAGTCTCAATTTCTAGTTCAAGAGTCAATTTAGGAAGTAGAAGAGACTCATCTTCCTTGTATTCTCCTTCTGAAGATGAGTTTGACCAAAGAAACTTTCTTGTTCATGGAAGGTGACATCTCGAGAGACATAATTTTTGGGGTGGTGGATCATAACATTTGTAGCCCTTTTGGGTGGAAGAGTACTCGATAAAGACACATTTTAAGGCTCTAGGATCAAGTTTCCCTCTACTATCACTATGGATATGGACAAATGACACACACCTAAATATTCTAGGAGTAAGATTACTATAGGTGGGCACATTAGGGCAGAGACACTAGAAGGTAATCGATTTATGAGATATGATGCAATTAAAACTGCCTCTCCCTATAATTTCTTGAAAACTTTATTTATCGCTTGAGTTTGATCTTACAAGTGCCCATTTTTCCTCTCAGCAATCCCATTTTGTTGGGGTGTTTTAACACATGAGAATTCATGAATAATGCCCTCCTTTTGACAGAAAGAATTAAGTCCGTGGTTAAAGTAATCTTTCACATTATCATATGTAATCCTCTTAATACTCCAAATTGGTTTCTTTTGATCATATGGAAAAGAACTGTACAAACACATAATTGACTTCATATTTTTGTTTTAGTATGTAAACCCAAGTAACTCGAGTACACTCATCAATAAAGGTTACAAACCAACAGACTCCTGATATATTTGGAACATTAAAGGGATCTCATACATTAGTATGAACTAAACGAAATGGAGAAGTACTCATTTGGTTACTAACTGGAAAAGATACACGTTTGTGTTGAGCAAGCTCACACACCTCACAATGAAGACTTTCTATCTCTAATTTTTTGAAGAGGGAAGGAAACAACTGTTTTATGACTCTAAATGAAGGATGACCCATGCGATAGTGGTACAAAATTACCTTGTCCCTGTTGGTCTTTATTGATTTAGAAAAAATAGAGTTGGTATTGTTGAGTAGATTTGGAGGAAGATTTTGATTATCTAAGTAATAAAGACCATTCCATTCTCTAGGATTACCAATTTTCCTCCCTGAATTCTTGTTCTGAAGGACACAAGACTTGTTATAAAAAACATTACATGATAGATCTCGTGTTAGTTTTTGTATGGAAATTAAGCTAGTGGATAATTTAGGAATATGAAGGACACTTCTTGATCTACTACAATTATAAGGGTACCATTTGTTGTGGATATTTCTTGTTGCTAGAGCAAGGTGAGTATGTGGAGAAGTGTGTAGGTAAGGGTATCATGTGGTTTAGGGCTCCCAAATCCAGTATCCAATATTGGTTATAGGTTGTATCTGAAGCATTAAGTCCAAAAGTAAATTGAAACTTACCAAGAGGAAGTGTACTTGTATATACTAGAGAACTAGTACCTATAGGTTTCTCCAACTTACTAAGAAGTGATATAATCTTCTCTACTTCATCTGCATTTAGTCTGGCCAATCCACTTTTGCTTTCTTTAACTGTCATCCGTAAAATCAGCAGACAAACAATATTAGAGACGAAAGATTGATCTATCAAACAAAACAAACTTCAAATGTCCAAAAAATATCCACAAACTGTAAGTGTGCTATAATGCCGCAACATAAAAGTCTGACCAAAAACCATGTGACCTTCAAATGACCCACAAACAAAAGTGCTTCGATCAGAAAGTGAACCCCAAAATGAAGCAAGAAACGACCGATCTACAATCTGGTTGAAAAGGACAGTGAACATAGGTCTAGAAGGCGGCGTGTGGGAACCACACGTCGAAGTTGACGTTGCAAGTGGGCGTCACATGCCAAACTAGAAAGCACATGTGAATAGGCTGTTGACAGTGGCGCTTTGGGTTTCAGTTGATCTAACGGAGGCGAGTCTTGTGGTGTGGGCAGTGGCGGGAAGTAGGCAGTTAAACAAACGTGAAAAGTAACGGCGTGAATATTGGACACACTATGGTAGCTAACAGGTCAAAAAGAAATCTCAAGTTGCTGCAATGAAGGCAGCAAAAAGGGCCACATCCACAATGAAGGTGGCTAAGATTTTAGGAAAAAAGAAACCACAATGAAGGTGACAGGTTTATGCGGAAGCAAGACTCCCAAAGACTGACAGCTCTGATGCCATCTCAAGAATTAGGATAAAAATATATTTTATTAAATGAAATATGTTGACAATACATCAAATATATGTATACTAGATTACTATACAACCAAATCCCTATTAATAGTTATATATAACTAAATCCATATTTGTACTCCTATACAACTGAATCCCTATAATTGAGGGATATTTTTAATAATAACACAGAAACAGATTTTGACAACTAGTATTGGCATTAAAATCACAATTCCAATTCTGTGTTCAATTCTAACTGCCAAATGGAGTCTGCTACTAATTAATAGTCATACTGAATAAGTTGCGGTGAATGTCTTATATTTTATTCCAAAGTATTATTGTGGTTGTTAACGCACTAATTTAGGTTCTTCTATTTCTAATGCTTTTTGCATATTTATCTGGAGCAGTAATGGATGGTGCAAGCCTGTTATGCTCCAGAAGGCCTAAGTATTACCTTCTATAAATTTGTTTCCCTGTATGCATATTAATGAGGGACTCTTATGTAATGCAGATTATGATGCAGATAACATTTCAAACTTCATTGCTAGTTATGCACTTAGCATTCCAAATTTAGCGGTGAGGAACTTCTCATGAATGCTGATGGTAAACACCCTTGATGATAAGTGATACTGGGAGGCAATTCTGCCTGTCTACAGTTTGCTTCACCAGAGTTATGCTTCTACTTTTACATTTTGAAGTTACTGGAGACTTCATTCACAAGGGGTGCTGCATGAAGTCCAGTTTGCTAGTTCTTTTTGCAGCTTGCAAATATTTTATGGATAATTGCTTTATAATTGATTTTGAATATAATAAAGGTTTGAATATTATTATTAATAGCTTAATGCTGACTTCATTACAAAAGATTCAATATTAATCTCTATTTATAGAGAAACATAGACTCAATCCTAAATCAGGAACAAATCATAATAATAAAGAGAGATATTCTAAGATTCTCTATGATTATAAATTGATCATAGAAAATAACTCAAGATACTCTAATATAATATAAAAGATACTATAAGATATTTTCTAATATTCTAACACTCCCCCTCAAGGTAAAGCTTATTTGTTACAAGAAAACAATATTTTGCTCCTCAAAATAATAAAAAAAATGGAAAAGTAACTCAGGGATGCATGTGAAGTCGGAGAGACTTGCTATAAATATAGTCTAGCCAGATAGCTTGAATGATCATCAACATGAGAGAAATTGATGGCAAGCAGTTGAACAAAGCAAGGTTCATTCTTCTAAAAACTGTATTTGGAAGCTTTAAACCAATAATATTGGAGACGTGTGCTTCAAGGAGAGAAAGGCAAGGCCAGTACATCTGGGACAATGATGGGGTCAATGCATCTGGGATAAATTGTCAAGCTAAAGTGAGTCATGAAAATAAAAGACATTGTCAGAATAACCATCAATGGAAGAAGAAGTCATCACTAATATGATTCATCTGTGGGAAAAGGGACACCACCGGAATGATCGTTGGTGGGAATAAAAGCCACTTTTATAATCTATTAGTAAGAATTAAATTGTATGTCAAACACACAAGAAGAAGCAGCGTGACTCTAATGAAAATGCGTCCAAAACAGAAGAGATAATAGTTGTTTGAATAATAACACATATTTTCGTTGATCAAAATTGGAAAGTAAGGACAAATCTGGAAACAGAAAGGAAAACCCAATCTAGACGATTGAAACATTGTGTTGGAAGGTGGACAAACGCACCTAAGCTCGAGGCTGTTGGCGGAGGTGCGTGGAATTAACACGACGGATCTTGGAGGCACATGACCGTGCGTGGAGCAACTTTTGACGTAGAAAAAAGCACACGATGGAAGTGGTTGTGTCGGAAAACTTTTCCAACAGCGATGGTAGGCGGCAGCAGCTGACAGCGGCGACAAATCTACTGGCATGACGGCTTTTGGCGACGCGCTTTCGGGTATGACCTGATTTGGCGATGACTGCTGTTCGCAGGAAAATTTGCCGGAAATAGTGGCAGCGGCAGCAATAGCGAATTGAATGGAAAACGAGTGAAACGTGTCGAAATGTTGGAAAAAAAAACTATGATTATATTCCCTAACTATTGGGAACTCGGCAGCGGAACAACGGCAAGATTGTTCATGGAGGATTGAAATAGGCTCTAGATACCATGTTGAAGTTGTGGGGTTTTAGAGAAAATGAGGAGAGAAAATAATAAGGATTTGAATATTATTAATAATAGCTTAATGCTGACTTCATTTCAAAAGATTCAATATTAATTTCTATTTATAGAGAAACATAGACTCAATCCTAAATCTAGAACAAATCATAATAATAAAGAGAGATATTCTAAGATTCTCTATGATTATAAATTGATGATAGAAAATAACTCAAGATACTCTAATATAATATAAAAGATACTATAAGATATTTTCTAATATTCTAACAAAAAGAAAATGGATCAAGTGGAGGACACTCTTTAGAAAACCACTGCCAAAGTATTTGAAGTTGTTGCAAAAAGAACAGGCGAAGGTAAATGGGATTTTCCAAACATGGGATGCACGTAAACACGGGTTGGAATATTTTAACACTGGTTTGAATCAAAATTGCCCTTACACCCGTGAATGCTGTTGGATTGAAAGTATGCATCTTGCACATCATATTTATAGATTTACACATTTCTTAGATTGTTGTCGATGGTAACCTCTCCTAAAAGCCTAAGTTATTAGGTGTAAGCCCATGAGTGGTTTGTATCTTTAAGCATAATAATGCTTTAAATTTTTATGCATGAAGAATATATTTTTAACACTTTTGCTTAAAATAAACCATTTTTTCTTTCTATGGTGTATTCTTACATGCATTGTTGGTAATGTGAAGGTTGAGGATATCATCTCAAAAATCGAGAATTTGCATGATGTATTGGAAGTTTTGCCTTCATTGTCATCGTATGAAAAGCTCGTTTTATATTGCTGTGATATGCACAAGGTATACTCTTCTTTTTTATTTATTCTCATATTAGGGTTATCAAATATTTGCCATAACCTCATCCATGAGAAGGAAAATTATAACAAGATGAGGGCTCCCGTCAGAGGCCCCACAGACTACTCAAACCCTGCTTCAGGGATTTGGGCATCCATTACTTGCCTTACCACAGTCCAAAATACTGACTTTGTACAATTGGAAACATGAATCCGTTGATTATTTTATAATAAATTTTATCAAAAGAATTTATTATTTCTTGATCACAGTAATTTCTTCAACTCCTTTTTTCCTTTCCTAAGTCACTAGACATTTTTGGTTCTTCCCTTTCTATACATGGCATTACCCTTTTTGTTATTAATGGAAAATATTTCAGAATGACTGTAACTACTCTGTTTGCTGACATTTGAAGGCTTGACTAATCTCAAGGATTTCTGTTGGTGAGGAAATAATAGAAAGAAAACAAAGGGACATCACCCAGTAATGTCTGCTCTGAAATCTAATCTATAAAATCATTTCTCTGTGAAGCCACCTTACTTGTAAATTACTACTTTGAAGACACCAATGCACATAAATGCATTAATATCATGCATTTACAATAACCCTACTTTACATTATTGTCATGTTTGATTTTAATGCAATGCAAAGTATTTTTTTGATGTTTTCATATGCCTTTGGGCTCTGACTAGATTGGAAACTGCGTTCCATTTTTATTTTTTTAACTTTTAATGCAGGTGGATGTAGCTCTTGATATTGTTGATAAAATGTGTGAAGCAGGCTTTATGCCATCTTCTCAGGTGTTACAATCCATATTACAGATTTGTGAGGAAACTTTTGATTATATATTGGTATGATATGTCATACATAAAGCAGCTTTCCCATTTTTTCTTTATACTATATTCCAATTCATTCATTTATTCACACAATATGTCATCGGAAATCTCCCTTTAAAACCTTTGAACCAGAAACATTAGTGTTTTAGTTGTATCACAGAACTGTGATAGGGACTTGGGTATTATGGAATTCCCAAGTTCCACATCGAGTAATATGAGATGCTCGGTAGAGTATTTAAGTGGTTTGGTTCTTTCCCCTTGGTAGTTAGCTTTTAAGGGAGAAGTAACCAGGGGTTCACATTTAATTGAAGCCTTCTTTATTATTCGTCATAATTTACTGATATCTGTTTATTCTTTTTCCCCCCTGCGGCCATACTGAAAATCAAGGTCCATCGAATCTATTCCATCATAAGTCGCTACCATTTGGAGTTAAATGGTGAAATATGCAGGTGTTTGGTACAGTTTTGTGTAAGGACAAAAGATGTAAGTCTATCTATTTTATTTTCATGGTTGCATACACAAGTTTTCTACGATGCTATCTTTTGAAAGCTAGCTTTTCACTAAACTGATATTGTATTTACTTTCATAATGCAGTTTGAACGTGCATACAAGATGGTTGATGAATTGCGGGAAATGAATTTCAAACCTACGCCAACCATGTACAATGCCATAATGGCAGGATATTTTCGCGAGGTATGATTTTGCATTTTGTCGACTTCTATGCTCTCGCTCAGATGTTCAACTATTTCTCAAACTAGATTTTAAATGTTTTGCTTTAACTTCAAATGTAATGCGACAAATTTGTCATTTCCAGCATTAAGTTCAAATTTTGTCGTTGTTCTTCTTAAATAGAGTCAAGATTTAGATGATTTCATAAGAATTAGATCAAGTAATCATATAAATAATTTCTGTACATGATTTCTTAGGAAGAATATGGCTGTCAATAATGGTTCAATTATCATTAGGGGATTTTCAATTGTAGAGCTGTAGAAGGATCACAGAGTTCTTTTGAGTTTGTTTACTTTTTTCCCTCCATTTTTGGTTGGTCTGGGGGGACTTTTTTTTTAATTATTTTATGTGCTTCTTTCTCTTAAGGAATTCTCATTCAATAAAAAAGCATTTAAATGAATATATGGAATCTGTTTAAAATAATTAACTCCTTTTCTCACCTTTTCTGAAATTTTGTAGAAAAACATCAGAGGTGGAGTGAAGGTCCTCAAACTCATGCAAGATGCCAATGTGAAGCCTGATTCACAGACTTTCAGCTATTTGATTAGCAATTGTGAAACAGAAGATGATATAAATAAGGTGAGTTGAGTTTAATAACCATTCACATACTTTCAGCTATTTGGTTGTGTAATTTAAATCAAGTATTTTTGTCCCATGGTTATTTGTAACTTTTAATGTCAACATGGTCTTCAAGATTATGCTTCTTGAAATTGAGTGGTACTGGTAGTTGTTGATAAGTTTGTGAGTACTGAATAGTGTCTATATTCACCGTATAGGTTAGCCAAATCATATAATTTCTGCAATTGGGATTTTTGTAATTATTACTCTTATAATTTGAGCTTTAGGTCTAACTCAACCCCAAAAGCTAGCTCCATGGGTGAGGATTGCCCAAGATTTATAAGGATGAATTTGGCCACATCTCTAGTTGATGTGGGATCTCAACTCCCCCTCCCGAAATGCTCAAAAAAGGACATTTGAAGTGTGGGCAATTGTTGCGGCCAAAGCGCATATAAGGGCAAGTGCACCCCGTTCGCAGTAGAAATAAATATTAGGATGGAAGTCCCAAATATTGTACCCAAAGAATTAAAACAATAATTACTAAATAATTTGAGCACCTATGTTATTTTGACAATCAGTTATAATTGAGAACTTGGAATCAAAGCAGAAAGGAACAAAGCAGACAAAATGCAAGTTGAGATTTAATTTACTTAGCTATGGATTTAGTTAGACATAGTCATGATAAACATACATAATCCATTGATTAAAATAGCAAAAAAATTAAACCCATAGGCGATTACAGCTTGTTACCGATGTCTCAAAGTTGCCCCTGAGCCTCCTTTGTTTCCCAAAAACTTTTCTATTCATGTATTGTAGATGTTTTTGTGATCTTTGCAACACCACAAAATACGCTGCAAACAAACATATGTAGGCCGTAATTCAAGTTATAACCAAAATATTGACAAAAGGTCAAAGCCACTTAAAACACCACCAACGAGCATTGGCACGACCTATTCCCTCAATGAAGGTCCTACATATCCAAGGAGTTTGGATGGCCTTTATGGAGGCTTTACTTCTCAAATGAGTGCTAAAAACCATCTTTTTCTTTTCGCAAGGCCTTGTATATGCTCTGTATAGAGTTGAGGAACTTTTAAACTTAAACTTTTTGCATCCAAAGCTCATCAAATTTTATCAACAAAGCGGGTTGAATAACATGGATCTCAACACACTATTTCATGTGGATTGTAGAATGACAGATCTGGTTCTGTTTTATTATTAAAAATATCCCTCAAGTGTAGGGATTTGGTTGTATAGGAGTACT
Organism: Cicer bijugum; assembly: GCA_037974875.1. Taxonomy (NCBI): domain Eukaryota; kingdom Viridiplantae; phylum Streptophyta; class Magnoliopsida; order Fabales; family Fabaceae; genus Cicer; species Cicer bijugum. The sequence goes on along the minus strand of JBBPBT010000938.1, from coordinate 3,954,739 downwards.
AAAGGGTTGTATAGTAATCTTGTATTTGTCAACATATTTCAATTTAATAAAATATATTTACCTTAATTTTTGAGATACTATCAGAGCCTATCCAAGATCCATTGGACCATCTGCTATTAGGTTGCCGCTATCAGGCCACTCGGGTCACGCCCATATGTCTAGTCCTGGAGGTGAGGGTGTGTTAAGAGTTCCACATTGGATGAGATAAGGCCTACCAAAGTGTATATAAGTGGTGGGTAGTCCTCACCCTACAAACCGGTTTTGTGGGGTTGTGTTAGGCCCAACCCTAATTCTAAGATAGTAATCAGAGCACATATTCTAGTGCAGCATGACAGAACCAATCATATTGAAATTGACAGAGATTTCGTCAAAGAATTTGTACTCCATATGTTTCCTCTCAAGGCAGCCTTGCAGATCTTATAACTAAAAGGCTAAACAGTAACTTTGAAAGAATTGTATGCAAGTTGGATGTATTGTCAGCATATTTCAATTCAATAAAATATATTTTTACCTTAATTCTTGAGATGACCGATAACAAATTTAGAGTAGACTCTGGTATAATCTTAGAGTTTGAGTTTTAGCCTAACTAAAACACTGATAGTAGCTCTTTAGGGTACTTATGATAACTACGTGCTTGCCAAAAAATACAAACATGATTAACTGTTAATTGTTAATTGTTCATTTGATTCATGCGTTGCAGTGGCTGCATTAATGCAGTGTTAGTGAACTGATTAACTAATGATATTCTCTGTTACTGAAGTTCCGAGCTTAGGATTTGATGTATCAATAACTGAGTTTCTAATCATAATATTTTTTTGTAGTATTATGAAGAACTGAAGAAATCTGGAATCCACCCAACAAAACAAATTTTTATGGCCCTTATTAATGCATATGCAGCTTGCGGCGAATTGGAGAAGGCAAAACAGGTATGGGTGCAAGTAGTAAGCTGCTGCCCTCCGGTACATTTACTGAGACTAAAAGGGATGTAGACACATTATTCAAGCTTTGAGTAGCTAACTGATTGAACTTGCATTGATATTGATGAGTAGCTGCTTGTAGACTGCCATGTTTACAATCACTTCTGACAATTTTTATATGACCAAATTTGTGTAACTAACCATAGTTAACTTCTGAACTAGTTGGCCTAGGACCAACTTTATTCAATTTTCTAATGCCAACTGCAGCTACTAGCACATAATAACAAGCTTTCTCTTCTAACTGTAAATATTCTTAGTCTGTTTTATTTTTAGATAACAGCTGGTTTGTGCCTTCAATTCTCAGACTATTTTTCTTAAACTGAGATATTATCACCAGTGCAATTTTACATATTCATCAAAAGATCTAATTTTGTTTACCAAAAACATGAGTGTAAAGATAGCAATATGAGCATGGACAGGCTATACATTCTAGTTTGGACAATATATATTTACGATGAACTATCTATTTGGATAAAAAAAAATTCTCCTGTCCTTAATCAGCTTATGTATTGTGAATGTGAGCTTTGGTTACACACAATTTAATTTCACCAAGTAAATATTACCATTCAGTCAAAAATAATAAATTCTTCATGATGTGTAAATATTCTGTCTTTCTACAGTTTCCTTTTGGAGTGTAAATCTCTCTCTCTCTCTCTTATTGTTGTTGTTGAGTTCAAGTTATGTTTCACATTGCAGGTAGTTCTTGATCCATGTGTACCATTGAAGAGCTTACATGAAATTAAGAGTGTCCTTGTCTCAGCTCTTGCATCTCATGGGCAATTGTCTGAAGCACTTGTTATCTTCAAGGAGATCAAGAAAGCTGGACACAATTTGGAGCCAAAAGCTGTTATAAGTCTCATTGTAAGGTTTTGTGTTATTACTAATTTGTATATCTTTCACTTTCATCCTGATTACTTGTCACCGGACACTCTTAGGATGAGTTACGTCATTTAAGTGGAGAGTTGGAGGGGTTGCTCTATCTACTCGAAGAATTTAGTGATCTAGACTACTGGGTTGACGGTTGCTTCAGAGTTATCCAGTACTGTGTTCAGAACAATCACTTAAGGTTTGATATTTATTTCCTCCTATGTTGAATTTATTTGTATGAATTGTATTATGCTATTTACTCATGTTCATATTTCATTGTATCCGGGTCAGCTCTGCTGTTGACCTGTTCAAGCAACTCAAGGATAATTTCGAAAGTGATGAAACAGTAATGGAAGTTATTTTCGATGCAGTAAGTTCTAGTTCCCTCCAGACTTAATGAGTACAAGACTTTTTCTATTATAGGAATTAATGTGTTGGATTATTATTACTGTTTCTATATGAGTTTGAAACTGCTAAATCTAGACTACGCCTCCGTTCATCACGATGTTTGTTCTCACTGGCAAACTTATTATTGATATCAACTATAGGTGTATTCTCTAATTGCGGGGTCCGAGTCGGCACATTTGCAGTTTGGGCTGGACTTACTTTGGGCAATCAAGAATGAGCTTGGGCTTGTTCCTTCACGGCAGTGTCTCGATTTTCTTCTAAGTGCTTGTGCCAATGCAGGAAATTTGAATAATGCTCGTTTGATTTGGAGAGAATATGAGATTGCTGGATTTCCTTACAATGTATTAAGTTACTTGAGGTGAGTTTTTGTAACCTTGATAGCATTTTCATTTTCAAATAATATTTTTCTTTTACCTATTGATTATTTGTATCATTGTAGGATGTATCAAGCACTTTTGGCATCAGGAGATCACAGATCTGCTGACTTTATACTAAAGAAAATTCCAAAAGACGATGCTGAGGTTTGTTCTGTCATTTTAGCATGTCAAAAAACTTACGGCGATAGTGTTAAATCTGTAGGAGGGGAAAAGAAAAAGAAGAAGAAGAAGAAAGAGAAAAAGATAGGAACTGAAAAGAAATAGAGTAAGGCTTGAGTAGAAATTAAATTGGTTGTAGGGTAGACATTTTGTCCCACTAATTTTTAGTTGGCTTAAGAAATGGGCTTTCACAAAGGGTGATGCATTTCACATTCTATATTCACCTTATGTTTTATTTAGTTTTAGTGAAAAAATGTTTAATTTAGTTACTAGGGTGGTGGTGGCGGCACTCGATGCTACTCTTATTTTATGTTTATACCCAATATATCTCTATACATTAATCGGGAAGTCATATGATTATTGCTAACATTCTACCTTTACATTGATAATTTGCATAAATTAAATCTATACTCTTAACAGTAAACTATGGGAAGCGAGTCACCGTAGTTTTTTATAAAGACCAAAATTTATGTATGTATTTATTAAAAGAGACTCCCAGTTTGAGTTTGATTTGTTGACAACTCATTCTTTTGTATGTCATATAATATTAATTCAGTCAACTTATATATGTATTATGTAACATCTCTTAAAATCATCTTTCTATTTTTTCTGAAATCTTTTGTGCATAATAGATATTACAAGTTGTTTTGTCAAATACATAACATTAAATCCACATAATCATTTCCGTTTAATGTCATCCTAGTTTCACAACTCTCACCCAAATATTCATTTAGTTTAATATTACCATTCTTTTCATTTTACTCAGTTTTCTATGATATCAGAGTTAGATTGTGTGTTCAAATTGTTTTAGCTTTCCCTTTTAATTAATAAAAAATTACAATTTTTACTATTTTAATTACCATAAAAATTAACTAAATTCTTAAATTGTTTTTTTTTCGTCATACTATTATTCATTCATATACATGCCTCTGATTAACATCCAAGAATATGTTTATATATACATATGTATTGAAACAAATTTTAAACTTTCTTCTGAATATGTTTATACTATTGAATTTACATTTATATATTGTTATTTCAATCTTAGTTTTAAACTATCCTATTAAATTTTAAATATATTTTCTCTTATTCATTTGTTTAGCATTCATATATTTATTTTGTCAGTCTTCTATTTTATAGCCAATTTAATTTATTCTACAATTTCTTGATTTCAAATTTAATATGTTGATTTCACGTTAAAATAAATATTTACTTTTTCAGAATATCATCACTAACTTATTCCAAAAAAATACACAAACTATCACTTTCAAGTGAACGTTGTGCGGGTCTAAACTAAAAATGAGAATGGAGTATGAAGAAGGAATGTGGAATGTTAGCATTTGTACACCAATTAAATTTGTACCCTCTTTTGTTAAAAACTTAATTTTATTTTTAAAAAATTCATTCATGTGAGTGGTAAAAAAAGAATTACTTCAAACTCTCATCCCTTAACCAAATTTTTGGTAGGTAAAATTTTACAATTAAATTTCTGGTAGTTATTTGTAATATCAAAAATTTACTCAATGAAATTTCTTGTAGTTACATTTACAATATCGAAAATTTCAAAATTATGAAAAATTCGATAGTTATATTTTTTTCACTGGAAATTTCACTTATTGAAATTTCTGGTAGTTAATCCTAAGGTTTCAAAAATCCGATAGTTAATAATTTTATTTTTATTTTTTTTAAAAAAAAAATATTTTTTTAATTTGTTTGTTATTTTTTTTTAAATAGGGATGAAAAAGACACAACCACTATTTATAGATTTAATTGAAACATTTACAACTGATCCAATTTTATAGATTTAGCAGTTATCATTACTCGATCAGACATAGAGACTAAAAAGAGAGGAAGGAAGTCAAAGTTAATTCTTGGTTGTGATAGAGGTGGACAATATAAGTCAAATAAAAATAACACAAGTACTTCAACTAAAAGGTGTAGATATTCGTTTAAACTTAGATCGAGATCATTAAAAAATGTTGAATGATGGGTTATTAGTTTAATTTGTAGACTTTACAACCATGAGTTAGTAGCTACTTTTAAGAATAACGGATTTATGGGACGCTTAACAGAAGAAGATAAGAAACATGTTGACTAGTTGACAAAATATCACGTTGCACCGAGACACATCTTGTCATCTTTGAGAGATCGAGATACGAAGAATATGACTAATATCTATCAAATTTACAAGCGACGAAGTACATATAGGAAGAATTTGAAAGGACCTAGAACTGATATGCAACATTTGTTGAAGTTACTTGAAGTTGAGAAATATACTTGTTGAAGTAGGACTCATGAGGACTCCAATGTTGTGAGGGATATGTTTTGGACGCACCTAGATTCCATAACTTTGTTGAACATGTTCCCTCTTGTATTGATCATGGATAGCACCTACAAAACCAACAAGTATAGGTTACCGTTGTTTGAAATTGTTAGTGTAACTTCAACTTGGTTGATATTTAATGTTGCATTTGCTTATATGGATTCTGAGCGTCAAGACAACTTTTGTTGGGCATTGGAGAAGTTAAAAGAGTTGTTTGTTTCAAACACGTCATTTCCTCAGGTGATTGTGACTGACAGAGAACTTGCTTTGATGAATGCAATTGAAGTTGTATTTCCATCTTCAACAAATTTACTTTGTCAACTTCATATTAAAAAAAATGTTGGAGCCAAATGTAAATATTATATATTAAAGAAAGACATGCAATAACTCATTCTTGAGCTGTGGAGGAAGATTGTTTATTGTTCTAAAGAGAAAGAGTACGAGGAACTTTTGCAAATGTTTGAGCAAACATGTGTCAATAATATATTTTTTTTTTACTATGTTAGAGACACATGGTTGAATCCTCATAAGGAAAGATTTGTTGAAGCATAGACCAATCGAGTATTGCATATAGGAAATACTACGATTAATAGGTATGTCATTAAAACTTCACATTTTGTATTTTATTTATGCATGATATATGATTAAAACTTCACATTTTGTATTTTTTTGTTTAAATATTAGGGTTGAGTTTGCTCATTGGTCATTGAAGAGATTTTTGGAACACAGTAAAACAGATTTTTGTAAGGCATGGAATGGTATGAATGACATGTTAAAGTTTCAAATTATTAAGATAAAATGTTCATTTGAGATAAGTAAGGGTCACAAAGAGCATATACACAACAATCCATTAAGATTAAATTGACTTGGGTTGCATCCAAGAAAACTTTAGGTGATATTGTTCATGAATACAAGAGAGTCAGCTATGTCGGTAACGACAAATATGTGTGTTGTTGTATACTTAAAAACACTCATGGATTACCTTGTGCATGTGAGTTGTCACGATACAAGTTGGAAGGTGTTCCAATCCTATTAGATGTTGTTCATATACATTGGAGGAAATTAACCATGAATAGTGATCAAGAGGAAGAAAAGTTGACAAATGATTCAGAGTTGGACATCACATCGGAGATGAATATAATTTGAAAAATATGGAAAACACTTAATGTTGATGGAAGAAGGGCATTAAAGAGCAAGTTGCGTGAAATAACATATCCGGAGACAACATCAATGTGTGCACCAGTGGATAAAATCAAAACAAAAGGTGGTGTTAAAAAGAAAAAAGGCAATAAGCCAAAGGGATTGACGTATATCGCGGCCCTTCATACTTTGAGCATGATGATACTCAAGTCTCCCAACAAGCATCCAAACGAGTCTCCCAGCAAGCACCAATGACGAGTCAGGTTAAAAAAATATTTCCACGAGTTTCCTCCTTTAATTCATCCATATATTGAAGACATAGTTAATGTTAAAGCAGATGGAAACTGTGGATATCGTGCTATTGCAGCTTTACTTGGTCATGGTGAAGAATATTGGAGCATTGTGCGTCGATAGTTGTATACAAAGATTAATTCCAAACCTGAGTTATATGTTGCATTATTCAAGGAACGTTTGCAAGAAGTGATAGAGTCTTTACTTTTAACTGAGTTGGAAAACCAAGCCAACGAGAAGTTGATGACCATTCTTGATATGAGTTACGTGATAGCAACAAAATATAATTTCGTTCTTGTTACATTGACAAAAACTTTTTGTTTGACTTTTTTTCCCATTGAGGGGTGCACATAATGGAGATGTATCACGTGATTGTGTTATCAACATTGGTTTTGTTAACGAAAGTCATTGGGTTCAAGTTAAATTAAAATTTGCATGTTTGTTACCTCTACTTGCATGGCATTGGAAGAAGAATCGTAGTGATGAGTCTACATCATGGGCTATCGTTTATGCAGGACGTCTACAACATTGAGGTTTTTTAGATTTAGAAAATAATTCAGAATATATATCTTTGGCAGATGATTAAACTTTTGAATTGTATGTTGCTTTAAATGATATGATTGATACTTTAAATGTTGTTTTTAATTTAGATGATTGCCACTTTTAATTTCTATGTTGCTTTAAATGATATGATTGACACTTTAAATATTGTTTGAAATTTAGATGATTGAAACCGTAAATAAATATTAAATAAGTCTGAATAATAAAATAAATAAGTCTGAAGTATAAATAAGTCACGAATAATACAACTATAATAAAACACGAATAATAAGTATGAATAATACAATTATAATACTACTGATAATCTCCTCCTCTAGAAATGTGTAAAGCTCTCTCTAATAAGACACACATTTGATCTTTAGGACCACCCATATGTAAATCTAAACTCTGTTGTATAAGACCACCAATTTCGTGACACTGTGTACACCTATACCGGCGGAGCTTAGGAGGGACTGGGGGGCCCGCGGCCACCCCAACAAAAAAAAATGCATAGTTAAAATGTCTAAACTACACTCATTAAAACTAAGAAATTACCATTATACCTTAAACCTAAATCTCTCTTCTCTCTTTCAGATCCAAGTGTTCATGTTTCTCTCCCTCCTGCCTTGCGAAGAGCGAACACGATCCTGTTGTGTAACACACGATTCATCAACTTCGCATCTCGCCCAGGTTCGGATCTCGCTCGGTTTCGCCGTCTTCTCAGTCGCCCTCGGCCCTCGTCCAGTCGCCTTTGCCTCCGCTTGGTTGGTCGTTCGTCAAAACTCAAAAGTTTCGGATTTCAATTCGTATTATCATCTGAAATCAGAATTGTTTTGGTTGGAGTTTTTTGTTTTGAAATCAGAAATCAAAATTGAAACAAAAAAACTGAAATGTTTTCGCCTTTATTGGAGTTTTGTTTTTGAGTTGTGTTTGTTAGGAGTTTAGTTTATTTGGAGTTTGTTTCAAAGTAGATGTTATTGCTAATTTTTTTTGACTTTTTTTTGTTGCACATAAGATGTTTGATTTTTTGCCTATATAGGATATTCGAGTTTTTTTTGTTGCATATAAGGTGTTCGATTATTGTTTCCATTTAATTTTCACTGAAAATATGTTTTATGTTTCTTTAATTGGTTGATTTAAAGATGTTTGTGAGAATGAAAAATAGTAAAAGAATTAATTTTTTTCAAGAGAAAAATTTGTGAGAGTGAATGAGATGAAAAAATTATAACTTTTAAATCTGAAACTATTTTTGAGAATTCAAGAATTGAAGAAAATGATAATGAGTTTTCAAAAATGAAAAAATGGGTGGCTGACATTATATTTTTATGTTGGCCACCCCAAGCTTATTAGTTAAGCTCCGCCACTATACACCTAGTATCGGGACCATCATCATGACTATGACCAGCATCATGACCAAAACCAGCATCAACATCATAACTAGGACCAGCATATGCAGCAACATAAGGGATCATTCGAGGATGAGATATCCTATAATACCACTAGATGTATCCCTCAACACACTCATGTGGATATGCAGCTGAGTGCAATTTAGCTCGAAGTGGTCATACAGAGTTTCGGAACGTCAACATCACATACAACAAGCATCGCTGGTGTAGGAGGAATGTATTGAGTATACCCAAACTGTCGTATGCACCTCTCTGGTAAATACGGAACCATCATGGAACACCAACGAATGTATCATGTAAACAATGACACATACTAAAATTGTGTCATAGAGTTCTCGTCGTAATTCAGCATCCAGATAATATCAGTATCCCTCAAAGCATCCAACTTTGCCCTGTAGTATGTAACGTTTCCAGATGTTTGTTTTACAGTCCAACAAAACATCCGTGACATCGAGGAAATAGGCTCATCCATATCCCGTTTACAAATATCAGGAAAATGCTCATAAATCCAAGTGTGTAAATAATTGAAATATAATAAAATTAAGGTGATAAAATAATTAAAAAAATAATAATAAGTATAATAAATATAATAGTACATGAAATAAAGATAAATATTTTTCAATCTGTTTGGTTGCAAACAATGTACTATCTCTAAAATAGTCAAATAACACAACAAGTGCAGCTGGTCCCCATGCCCATTTACCACAAGTATCAAGGTCTTAAAACAGAAACAAATATTTTGCAGATACAATGATACAACTTTTATCAGTTAGAATGGTACACCCTATTATATTTCAATTATTTAATTGTGTAGGAGATCGAACTCGAGGATGATCAACGTCAGTTTTTGCTCTTCTGGTCCTCACTAACAAAATTCAATAAAAAAATTATATAAAAAAAATTAAAAAATAAACACTATACCGGAAATTTCAAAGAGCAATGAAATTTCTAGTAATACCATTCGAAAATTTCAAATTTTCGATATTGAAAATAAATACCAGATTTTTCAAATTTCTGGTGAATATTTCCTGATTTTTAAAATTTCCAATAACTTTTTTTTTCCACAATACTCACTTTTCTAGATTTTGTAATGGTGGGGTACAAGTGTTTTGATTTTTTTTTTTTATTCTTATTAATTTTGTTAAAGATATTTTGGATATTTCAATAAAAAAAATTAAATGTGGGAATATATGGTTAATTGGGAGTACAAAAACCAACCGTCATAAGCGTGGCACCCATGTACTCGTCAGCTCAAAGGAGGAGATTTTGTGAAGACTCTTAATTAACCTAATGGGCCTTGAATATATTAGTGGACCATTGCCCTAGGAGAACTTGCCTATACATAATGGGAGGAAACTTAAGGGGGAAAATGATCATTTTTCCTTATTTTTTATTGATGGCTTTCCTCTAGATTTGCCGTAAAAACCAAGGGAGAGTTCATCACTATTTCGTGTTTATATTCGTGAACAATACCAATTTAAAAAAAATATGAATACAATTATTTTTGAATCAATAAATATATATATATATATATATATATATTAAGATTAACTATTATAAATGTTTTTAGTTACTAAAAGTTTAATCTTAGATGTATTTGGGTACTTAATATTAATGTATAAATGTTTTTGGTTGCTAAAAAATTAATGTTGATGTATTTGAGTACTTAATATTAAAGTATAAATAAATGAATTTGGTTACTAAAAACTAAACTATAAAGAATACAATTCATGTATAAGATGTATAAATATTTATTATATATATTTAAAATCGACTTCCGATGCCACCTCATCATATTTCATCTAAGTATATAAATATTTCTTACATCCAGCCAAAAACTTGATGTATACCTCTTGAGAATATGCTTTCCTCCTTCAACAACTTCTTTAATATCTTCAATCCTTATTTTTTACTTCTCCTCTTCCTTTTACAATTTTTTTAATACCTCCAAAATCTATTTGATAATATTATTTTATAATAAATTTGTAAATTATAAAATAATTTTACAATTATTTATAATAAATTTATAATTTATAAATTATTTTATAATTTGATAATAATTTATAATTTATATTATTATCAATCTATTATATATATATATATTTAAAACAGGCTCCCGATGCCACCTCATCGTATTTCATCAACGTATACAAATATTTCTCACATCAGCCAAAAAGCTAATGTGTACCTCTTGAGAATATGATATTCTACTTCAACAATTTCTTTAATCTCTTTAATCCCTATTTCTCCTTCTCCTCTTCCTTCCACAATTTCTTTAATACTTCCGAAATCTATTTGATAATATTATTTTATAATAAATTTATAAATTATTTTATAATTTGATAATAATTTATAATCCATTATATATATTTAAAACAGGCTCCCGATGTCACCTCATCATATTTCATCCACGTATACAAATATTTTCCACATCAGTCAAAAAGTTGATGTGTACCTCTCAAGAATATGTTATCCTCATTCAACAACTTCTTTAATCTTTTTAATCCCTATTTCTGTTTCTCCTCTTCCTTTCATAATTTCCTTAATACCTCCAAAATCTATTTGATAATATTATTTCATAATAAATTTATAAATTATAAAATAATTTATAATTTATATTATTATCAAATTATTTTATAAGTTATTTTATAATAATGTATATTATTAGTCATTAAATTTAATAAAAAAAAAGAAACACATAATTACTCATAAATAAAGTCATAAATGCTCTTTATATAATTCTTCTTTCATGAAATAATTATATTATTCCACTTATACTGAGTGATTTTATACGTTAAAAATTGAATTCAATTATTCATTAATGTCAATCCATTTTTTTAGTATATATATTTAAAACAGATTCGCGATGCCACCTCATCGTATTTCACGCATCGTATACAGATATTTCTCGCATCAACAAAAAAACTGATTTGTATATTTCCCACATCAGCAAAAAAATTGATGTGTACCATTTGAGAGTATGCTCTCCTCCTTCAACAACTTATTTAATATCTTTAATCCCTATTTTTGTTTCTCTTTTTCTTTCCACAATTTCTTTAATACCTCCAAAATCTATTTGATAATATTATTTTATAATAAATTTATAAATTAAAAAATTATTTTACAATTATTTATAATAAATTTATAATTTATAAATTATTTTACAATTGATAATAAATTATAATTTATATTATTATCAAATTATTTATAATAAGTATATAAATTATTTTATAATAATGTATATTATTAGTCATTAAATTCAATGAAAAAAACCACTTAATCATTCATAAATATCGTCATAAATGATTTTTAGATGATCCTTCTTTCATGAAACAATTATATTATTCCACGTTAAAAATTTAATTCATTTATTTATTAATGTCAATTTATTTATAATTACTTTCAATTTATGTCAATCCATTTTTTTAGTATATATATTTAAAACAGACTTTCATGCTGCCTCATCATATTTCATACATATATACAAATATTTTCCATATCATCCAAAAAGTTGATATGTACCTTGATAGTATGTTCTCCTCCTTCAACAAATTCTTTAATCGCTTTAATCCTTATTTCTGTTTCTCCTCTTCCTTCCACAATTTTTTTAATACCTCTAAAATCTATTTGATAATATTATTTTATAATAAATTTATAAATTATAAAATTATTTTATAATTATTTATAATAAATTTATAAATTATTTTACAATTCATAATAATTTATAATTTATATTATTATTAAATTATTTTATAATAAGTATACAAATTATTTTATAGTAATTTATATTATTAGCCATTAAATTCAACGAAAAAAACCCACCTAATCACTCATAAATATCGTCATACTCTTTATATAATCATTCTTTCATAAAACAATTATATTATTCCACTTATGCTGAATATACGTTAAAAATTCAATTCAATTACTCATTAATGTCAATCTATTTATAATTAGTTTTAATTTATGTCAATCCATTTTTTTTAGTAATTTTTACGTTATCAATCATTTCATTTCAAGTTATGTCAATCAATTACTTTCAATTTATTTTACAATACATTTAAATACATCAAAACTAAATTAATACATGTGTAATAAAAATCTATA
>JBBPBT010000938.1:3878772-3920311 GCA_037974875.1 Cicer bijugum | reverse complement strand
GTGAAATAAATAAAAACACATGAGATTGTAAATATTTAAAAAGATGAATGACAGAAACAAAATTACAAATATCAAATATGCCACTAATATAGGTGGAAAATGTCTACGTACAAACTTAATAACTTATTAATATTACGATAATAGTTTCACATCTGTCTTAATTCAGATTCAAAGTATACACTAAGTTTCTTATTAAATTGGATTCTACATGGTTTTACCCTTTTAAAACAAAAAATATGTTCCCTATTTTTCACTTCTAAGAAGGTGTGATGTCTTTATAAGATAGGTACCAATCTTGGACTATCTTTTTCGGTCTATCTACCATCTAATAGTAAGAACAGGTAAATCAATAGCCTACCAAAAAATAATTGTTCTTGATATTATATAAGTAAAAGTTGAATAAAAAAAAGTTGATATATTGAATACATTAACTTTCTTTAATCAAATTTTATTTATAAATAAGACCAGTAAAATAAATCAAAATCATCAAAATATTCAAAGAGTCTTAATATAAATGTAGTATCTATAAAGTATTTATATTTTAATTTTAGTCATAATACCAATTTTATTAATTTTGAATCGTAATAGGTATTTTTAATTTTTCAATAAAGAATACTTGTTTCTATAAAAGGTAAGAATTTAAAATAATAAACAAATTAATAAAAATTAAACATAAACTTGAAAAATACCAATTTTACAGAAATTAAAATTACATTTTTAGATAAAAAAAAAGGTTTTCTGAATTTTCACTCCAACAACCACATCCTGAACCCCACAATTGAGAGAGAAAGAGAGACAGTCATTATCCATGTAGAAGTAGAAGTCTTGTTTCTGTCACAGTCCAAACTCCAAACTCTATATGCTAAGAAAAACAACTTCATGTGGAGGCAAAACCAACCATACGCCAAACGAATCCTTTAGTTTCATGCATATTTAAATTTCCATACTTTATTCCTCAACATCAACATGCCTCCTTCAAAACTAAGTCAATAGCCAAAACTTTAAAGTTGAAACAAACAAATAACAGCTTCCTTCTTAGTTTCATGTCTCTTTCTCTTTAGCAACCCTCTTCATTAAAGCATTCAAACCCCATGATATCCCTGTCCCAAATACTAAGCAAGGTTTGGTGAAAGATAGCAACATTAAGCACACACACAAAAAAACACCTTTTTACAACAAAAACCTTACGTGGATTCTTAAAGTTCTAACCTGTTGTTGATCAGGTGGTGAATTTCTTAATCAAGAAAACTAGTACTACCCTTTGAAGAAGAGGAACTCATAGTGCTGTTGCTTCTGCTTTTCGTGTTGCGCAGCATCCTTGTCTTTGGACAAAATGTTGCTGCAGATATCACCAAGTCTGAGGCACGTCACTCTACTTCCAGGAAAAGGGTTGAGGGAATTTATCAAAGTGAGGATTGCATCGAGGAGACTTTCTTATCGGATTCTCTTCTATTTGTTGTTGTTCTTCACTTTTCTTCTCCGGTTTGTGTTTGTTTTGACAGCAGTTGATGGCATAGATGGTGAAAACAAGTGCTCTACCATAGGTACATTATCACCTTTTCTCTCTATCTATCTTACATACACATGCACAAATTCAAACATACAATACAAACATGCATACACAGAAACACATGAAAAGATGCAAATAATCAATATATCAAAGCATATATGTATTGCAGAAAATAATGGTTACTGTTACTGACCTTTGATTTAAATGTTCTGGGATTATTGTCTAATGTGGCTTCTATAAATTAAAGGAAATGTTGAAACCATTAGAATCAGCGCATTAATCATCTTTTGTATTGTTTTTCAATTTTGGCTACTCTGTTATGATATCCATTAAACAAGATTATGAATTTCTACTGAGATTTTTGTAATATGTATCATGCACTGTCTAAGTTTTGTAGGATTTTGTGTTGGGTAAATTTTATATGGTCCACTTATATTTTCTTTCTAATAATATATAAGGTTTGCTGGCTATGTTACATGGTTATATGGAAACTTGATATGGACTTTAATGTTCATAAAATACAAAAACAAAGGATCAATCCTAGCTCACTAATTTATGGTAGATGATATATTAGTGGCCTCTTGAAGCAAGCACATGACATTCTTAAGTATAGAAGAATTAAAAAAAAAAATAAAATTGCAGGTTGCCTAGGAATAAAACTGAGGCCAAAGATTTTGGGAAGAAAGCTTGAATCAAGTGTAAAATTCTTAACTCTTCTATTTATATTAATTAGCAAGTGAATCCTTATAGTAATTTATTGAACTGAATTTTCTAATAGTGGCTGAAAAACATTCGTTTCTGATAGGTCCCAGAAGAGATATATGGAATATTAGATCAATCCATTGGAAAAGATGAATTGAAGGGAAGATCTGATATTCCTCAGACTTTAGAAGAGTTCATGACCGAAATGAAGAAAGGCGCATATGATGCCAGAACATTCGCGATTAAACTACGAGAAATGGTACCATTCTCTCACTTCTGAATTGGAGGAAATTAGAAGATAAAAATACAATGCAAAAATAAAAAAGTTTTCCTAGTTCAAGTCTCATATCATCACTTAATTTTGATCATTTTCTTAGGTAACATTTATGGAACAAAGGACTAGGATGGCCAAAATCCAAGAATATTTATATCGTCATATAGCATCAAGCAGCATACCTAAACAGCTTCATTGCCTTGATTTGAGGCTAGCGAATGAGCACACCAACAATGCAGAAGCGCGCCTTCAGCTACCGTCTGCAGAACTTGTTCCTGCTCTTGTTGACAATTCTTACTTCCACTATGTTCTTGCCTCAGACAATGTGCTTGCAGCCTCTGTGGTAGCAAAATCACTTGTTCACAACAGTTTGCAGCCTGAGAGAGTTGTTCTACACATAATTACAGATAGAAAGACTTATTATCCAATGCAAGCTTGGTTTTCATTGCATACTTTATCACCTGCTATAATTGAAGTCAAAGCATTGCACCATTTTGATTGGTTTACAAAGAGAAAAGTGCCTGTTCTGGAGGCAATGGAAAAAGATCAAAATGTGCGGTCGCGGTTTAGAGGAGGTTCATCAGCTATAGTTGCAAATACTATTGAGAAGCCGAAAGTTATTGCAGCAAAACTGCAAGCACTTAATCCCAAGTATAATTCAGTGATGAATCACATTCGAATACATCTTCCAGAGGTAATGGTGATAACAGTAGGAAGATCTTGTGTGGATAAAAAACTTAGTTATTAAGCACTTACAGCATAAGCACTTGTTATATATATATATATATATATATGCTATTTCTATAGTAAAAGATAAAATAAAGTCAAATTAATTTCATATAAACTATAATCTGTTTTCATAAGCTAGCGTGCAGAACTTCTGAAAATAAGCTGAAAAGAACTTATCAACATGTCATACATTGTTTCAATAAGCTCTCCTAAACAGTTTCACGAGCGCTTATGCCAGTAGATAAACTCAAATAAGTCAATTCAAATAGTTCCTAGATATACTTCTGATAGCTTAAGAGTTATGATTCATTAGCCTTTTGCCTGTGAGGCTTACTGTCATTGTACATTTTTGGTAACAGTTGTTCCCCAGTCTTGACAAGGTCGTCTTCCTCGACGACGACATTGTGGTACAAACTGATCTTTCACCTCTATGGGACATTGACATGAATGGGAAAGTCAATGGAGCAGTAGAAACATGCACTGGACTAAATAAATTTGTGAAGTCAAAGAGGTTGAAAAACTATTTGAACTTCTCCCACCCTCTAATATCCAAAAAATTTGATCCAAATGAATGTGCTTGGGCTTATGGCATGAACGTTTTTGATCTAGAGGCTTGGAGGAAGACTAATATAAGCTATACATACCATTATTGGGTTGAACAGGTACTCTAATCTATCATCCTACTATAATATTGTAAAGATAAATAGAAAAAAGTAAATTAGTATCTTATATGTTCAAAATTAAAATTTGACTTTCCACCAACAAGGTGTGAAACATGTCAATGATGCTTAGATCTTTTAACCATTTGAGTGACAGCTCGATCTTTGACCTGTGTATATGAAAAAATATATGCCAGGAGAAGTCAATCATTTAAATGAATCTCAATTACCACATGAGAATAGTCTTCAGAGTTGCACGCAAGGATACCCTGATATACCAAACCAAAAAAAAATTGATTTTCCATGTTAGAGAAAGATAATATAACAACAAACTATTTTTTACTATGCTTCATGCAGAATACAAAATCAGACTTGAGTTTGTGGCAGCTAGGGACATTACCTCCTGGATTAATAGCATTCCATGGTAATGTTCATACTATCAATCCTTTCTGGCACATGATGGGATTGGGATATCAGGAAAATACAAGTTTTCATGATGCTAAGAGTGCTGGTGTTGTCCATTTCAATGGCAGGGCAAAGCCATGGCTAGATATAGCTTTTCGACAATTAAGGCCATTGTGGACCAAGTATGTTGACTTTTCAGATAAATTCATCAAGGGCTGTCACATTAGGGGATCTTAACTTGGATTTTGAGAAAATGTGACCCTTTTGTATAGAAGGTGAAGAAAATGAGAGGTTTTCCAAGTGCAAGTTCATCCATGACAAAAATGGCATGGCACAATTCTCCCTTGTTTTAATTTGCTTTTGAAGTATTCAGTTGAAATTTTCAAATTCTTTTTCTCTTCCATCCATATCTGTATTTGTAGATCATATATGTATAGAGAAATGCAGTTCTTTTGTGAAACAAAAATGCAAGCTAGTGGCTTAAGAATAAGCTTTTTTGTAAGATGAAGAAATAAAAAGTTCTGAAAAAGGGACTATAGACACACAGTCCCCATTCCGTTGCCTTTTAATTTATATATATCATATTAACAGCAAAGCTCTCACTGTGTATTTGATATTTAGATAGCAGTATCCTGAAATCATATGACATGAAATTTCTTTAAAAAATACATAGAATTTGCAAAGCTATACCATACCAATTAATCTCACTAAATAAATAAATATATGTAGAGATGCTTTTTTAAAATAACAAATGTTAATTGTCATTTTTGTTAATGGGAAGAGTTAAACTCATGACCTCATTTGTCACTCCATTTCATACATCCTCTCCTAAATATGTCTACCAATTAATTACTTTATTTATATTATATTCACTCTTAACTCTCCAACAAAGATTATGATGTCATTTTTTAAAATTAAAAACCATTCAGCATAGCACCATCTCTTAGATATGTTGACACATCTAAATTTTAAATAAAAAAGTAATGCAGGTTCAACTAACTTTTGTTTATTACAACATCCAATTAAATATGTTGTTCAGGTATCTCACAACTTCACAATAGTTCAAAAATACAAGTATAGAGAGAATAGGTCAGACCGATCGACAAAACATATTTAATTAAAAGTAACATACTACAAACCACATAATAAGCCGTTTAGATCTATTAGTCTGACTTATTTAAATAATATTCTTTTTACAACTATAATTATTATATTAAATTTTGATTTTTTTTTAGATATTCAACTTTTAATAATTTACACATATTAATCTTACTTAAGATTTGACATTTAAACATATTACTATAAAATAAAATTGAAGTACAATATGTATAAAGTCATATTTTCTAAATAATTTCATAAACATATTAACTTATTAATATGTTTAAATATATGTTTAATTAATTATTTATTCAAAAATATTAAAATTATATATCATACAAAACTTATACTAAGACGATACTTAAACCTAAAAAGTAAAACTACGACATACCACAAATCAGGTTTACACATATACTTTTTTGATAGGCCACACTCAATTCTTACAAAGCGTAACTCAACCTACATAGCTTTCACCATCCTTTCAACATCATGCCATATGTAGTTCAACAATATAACCGAGTTTTAAAAAAAGGCACATTTCCTCTTTTCCTTGATTGTTTAAACGTTTGTACCGGTAACATTGCATTCATCTCCGTTTTGCAACCCTAAAATAAGAAAATGTTATCGTTTTCCTCACTTGATTATCTCAGAACAAAGTAGGAACCATTAAAACTGAACGAAGCTTATTAACATTTACACGAAAATACCAACATTAATCATGATATATTCATATGCCAAATACAGACAAAGCCACTGAATCCATTTAGAATACTTAGAAAACTAACGAAACCAAGAAGGTATTGGTGATTGGATACAATCTTGAGCCAAAATGGAAGCCCAAACAATTGTACAGTGCCAGCTTAGGCAACTGGAGGACGAAGTACGTGATCCTGTGAGGTGTCCACTGCAGCAGGTGGCATAAATTGCCACATTGCAACTCCTGGATAACTAATAAAGGGTACCAACTTGTTGCCATGGGCTTGGCCTTGTGCAGCAAACGCAGCAGGGAGTGCAGTGGGGGTAGGCAAGAAACTAGGTTGTGCATTCATAGATTTCAGCTGCTGCTCCAACTTCTCTTTCTCTGCCTTGAGCCGCTGTTTCTCGTCACGAAGTTCATTCTTCTCAGCCTAAAAAATTCATTTTTAATACAGTTCATAGAATAAGTTTTTCATTCACCAATATGAAAAGGTAATAATTTTAGGGCATTTACAACTCAAGGGATCTAGAATGCAGATCTCCCTTGTAAGTCATTCCATAAACAAAAATACAAACAAACAAAAAAAACAGAATATACCTTTAACTCTTTAATCTTTTCTTGAAGACCCGTATTAGAGTCTTTCAACTTTTGGGCTTCACCCCTTAACTGCGTCACCATTCGGACAGCATCAATCAGGATAGCAGCCTTGTCTGTTTTGGCAGGCCTTCCAGGCTCCAAAATGGAGCCCAATTCAATAAACCTAACCATGTCCATTATATTAGGTACATGCCACAGCTACATATTTACACAAAATCGACAAGGAAAATAGGAAGACAGGTGAAGGTAGTTGGGCGTAAAACATTTACTTGTCATTAAGCCTATCTCTACGCAACTTCTCCCGACAAGCCTTGGAGCTAGTAGCAGCACATGACTCAGATCTAACCCTGCAACAAGAAATGAACAAGAGGATGAGGATATATATAATGTTGGGAAGTTGGCCTAAAAAATTAAGAGAAAAACTTAATGGTATACTTGAGCAAGATAGCATAAGCAATGCAGTAGGACTTGTCATTTTGATCCTTTTATCACATTCAATTACACTAATAAGCCTCGCCATATAAATTAAGTTGCATTGCCATTTGACTCAACTATGTGACTAGATATCTGTTAGTTAGCTGAAGCTCTCTCATTTATATAGTTAGCAAGTCTATTTAGATTACTCAAACAATTAAAACGGCCTTTTGGTTTCAGTCTCCAATCATTATTGTAGTATAAATAGAAAGAGAATGGAATAGATCAGAAAATCATCTAAAGATTCAAATAGCAAGTGCCAAGTAGTCCACCACACAAGTAAAACAAAACATACTGGGAATTAAAGTGAATGAAAAGCTTCAGTTACAGATAAGATTCCTTAGAACCTCAGCCAGCACATGTTGATTCTTTATTCTTTTTTTTTTTGTTGGTAAAGCAAAATCTATAGCTATTCAAATATTATGAAATTATTTTGTTCAATGAAAATGAAAGGGAAACAGAAAATTGTGTACCTCTTCTTGGAACCAGACTCTTTGAGACTGTCTGAATCCCCTAATGAGCCATCAATTTCAGCACTAGCAGCATAGTATTGCAAAAAAGAAAAGAAAGTGAGCAATTTATTGTTTTTCATCATGGGCGGGTGGGGGCAGATAAATTCATGGATAGTAATAAATCTATAAATACCATCATACAAATTGTCTTTTTTTCCTATTTCGATATCAAGAAAATACTATTTTTCTCTTTTATATATATATATATATAAAACATAGTGCAAATAGTACCAACACAAGGTGTACCTATGTTATGAGGAATGTGGGAATGTGCCCCAACTGACCCGTGAGTTTTTTCTTTTACTATAATACTAGTTGACTAGTTTTTCTCTTGAAGTTATATACAATTTACCTCCACTTCCACTCATAAGGTTTATTAAGTCATTTAGATGACACTAACTGCATTAAAACCACTACACTACTAAAATATTTGGTGTCTGTCGCTGTGACCATCAATTCATTTTCTGCTCCATTGCACAAACAAAAGGAACAGGGACTCATCACATAAAGTTCTGGAAAGACAAAAGTAATTGCCTACCAATGAAAAGGAATTGAAATATATGCTTTACAAGTTTACAGAGATAAATGATTCATTATTGAAAATGTTAATAAAAGTGGCAAACCATATGCCATAGGTGTCTAAAGGAAATCCTTTCCTGAATTTTATATTAAATCTGCCATTTAGTCACTAAATTTCTCATATTCCCCCCAACTCCTGCATCAAAAATTGTCGAGGAACTTCAATATTTACTTGAATCTGATATAGTTTTTCTTTCCTCCATTCTCATGTCAAAACATGCCTCCATGGAAAGTTGCTTTGTTGGAAATTAGAATAGAACAACCTGCCCCCTATCTCACTAGGTGGAATTGACTAGATAGATCAGCCAATCGATTAGGCTGTAGCAGAAACCAAATTTTAGGTAAAACCATTAGAAAATGTTTTACTTAACAGTTTATCCTGTAGCTCTCTTTGGTCTTCCTCTACCATCAATTTGAACATCCTCTATTTGATCCGCTTTTCGAACTAAAGATTCTGTTAGCTTCTCAAATGAGACTAAATCAATTTATAAATGAGTTTTTCCATCTTCTCCCGAATCTGTTCCTAAAGAACTTCCTCTCAAACCATTTGTTCACCCATCCACCTCAACATTTTCATATCTTGAACATTTCTTTCTTGTACTTGTTGGCACTTTCACTACCCCTAACATTCACTTCCATAGAGCATTGCCAAACTAATACGTTAAAACAACCAGTAAGAGTTTTCTTAATAGCTATATAAGCACTTTATAATTACAAATTATACCTAAAGCGTTCCTCCATTTCATCCACCTATCTTGAGTTCATGAGACAAATCCATGACCTTGTAAATAACCAAACCATGCAACTTTCAGTACAAAACAGTCCCCAATTTGCCGGTCAGGAACAACCATTGAAATTCCAGGGGGTTTTCCATTTGCATAAGCAACACAAACATGGATAAAGTATTAGATGTATATTTATTTGTGCATTTGTATTACTTGTATTTCATTCATGATTCTATTCAGTAGAATGGGCTTGAGCTCTTAGTGGATCACAGACCATGCCTAAAACTAGTGAATTGATAGTATTGTACACTGGTAATTGGATTCTGTTAGTAACACTCATGTAACCAATTTTCTAACAATCCAGCATTTAAAATATCGGTTTCAGATGCTCTCAATCCTTCTCTTCAATTTTCTTTATCTTATTACCGTTTCCCCTTATTTTCTAAGTAATATAAAATCTAATTTCTAATAATCATAAATCATAAATTCTATTGTAGGGAAATTAGCAAGTCTGGAAACACATACTCCAGAGACAATCAAATCTAGAAGCATATATACAATGGAAGTTTTGCAATGAGAATTAAGCAATATGAAAGCTGAAGAATCAATTAAACATGTACAATTGAGAATATCCTCAAGGCTTCCAAGCTAATTATGACCATAGCAATTAAAAAATTACATTTATTCCGTGAACTAAGAAAACCTAATTATCAAATGAGGGAATAAGGAAAAATTAAGAGAGCGTAAAACAAATAAAAAGAGAAAAGGCAGTTGACGAAATGATCTGTGAGTACCCGACATTGGAAGAAAGATTGAAGGGGTTCGTCGGCCAGGTGAGGAGGGTTGAAGAGGGAACGGCGAAGGTGGGATCGGGAACTGGAATATCATCGATCAAACCGTAATCGAAAAGCCAATTGGTGTTTTCTCGGGAAACCATTTTGTGCCCTAGGTTCCCGGAATATTCGGGAATTTCTGGTGGTTTTGATTTTGGAAGACAACAAACAGGGAGTGGATGTTTGGTAAGGTTGCTTGGTTAAAGAAACGAAAGAGAAAAGGAGGGGTTTTCTCTTTATTTATTTATTTATTTATTATTATTATTAATTTAATAATGTTGTTATTATTATTATTTTGTTTTTCTGGGAAATTGGGGAATCTGTGTGTGGGAGAGAAGAGAAGAGAATGGGAGAATAGGATTGGATGGCAAGTGGTAAGTGGTGATGGTGATGATGATGATGATGCAATTCGTCCTCAACTTCAACGACAAAACAGTTTCGGGCTTGGGCTTACCCACACTACTTTCACACCTTGTCTGTGCTGCCTTTTTTCTTTTCTGTCGATAAATATATGGTATGAGGTGCCTCTTTTTTCACTTTGAAGTTTAATCAAAAACATAATACTAGTATTTTTACAGATACTTTTAATTATTTATTATTTATAAAGTCATTAGTATTTATATTGAGATATTTTGTATGGCAGAGTAAGGAGTAGACATGACAACATACAGGACGGATTTTGTTTATTCACCCCACATTAATTGAAAAAAATTTATAATACTCCCGTTTTATTTTGTAGTAGATGTGAAATTTAGATATTTATTTTAGTTGGTGTTTAGGTTTCTCTGTTTATATTTACATTTATTCATATATATAAAATTATAAATTTAAAATCATATTTGTTGTAATTAATGTAATAAAATAATTATTATTAAATATTAATTAAATTAAAAAATATTTTCTATAAGAATGAGAGTATAATTTTTAATATTTAAAACAATATGTAGTATATTCAATAGGTACATGTATATATAAATTTTAAAAGTTATAATAATATTACTAGCAAAGCGACTTCGATGCAGGGGCAGAGTGGATATCAACACATCAAATCTGTCTTTGCCCTTAAATTTTTTTTCAAAGTATCTCGCATCCACACTCAATCAAAGTGGGGTTTCTCCTTTCAAATCAAGACGGATTGGGTGGATACACGTGGTGTGCGAGTTATGTTGTCATCTCTAGTAAAGAGAAAACATATTGAATGACGATGTTAAACAGAAGTGACTTTTATCAAAGTTTTAGATGTTCATCTGCAAAGACTTCAACAATTAAATAAGAATTATTTTTAAAAAATATATAAATATTTAATCATTATATCATATAAGACAGATAGTGGCTAAATAAGGTTGTTGGTTAATTATAGATAAAGTCGTTGAGATGATCTTATTGAATAACAGGTAACGTGTTGCTCATAAACTAATGATGATTTATGCCTCTTATGATGCACTTAGTAGAATTTGGTCATGGTTGTGATATTGAGCCCAAACAATATGCGTCGACGATATTCTTGACAAAGGTACTTACAGATCATTCATCAAAAGTGTCATTACATCGACACTGGAAGTTGAACACACGATTTTACCAATCATGTGTCCAACTTTCTACCCATCAAACCAATTTTTATTGACAACTATTCAATCTATTTCATAAAATGAACACCATGGTGCTATAACCTTAGAGTCCTAATTGAAGATGGTTGATGAAAAAAGATAAATCACAAATGAAATGAGTACCATCTTTCTTATAAGTTATTGCCAAAATATTTAGATAAATATTTATATATCTATAAAATTAACCCAAATTTAATTTTACTTAAAAAATAACTAAATATAAAAACTAATGTAACATTGAGTAATAAAATGTTACTTATTATATTCAATAAAATTTGAAGAGAAAATTCACCAAACAGTTAATATAAAAAGTTGACCATATTTTGAGAGAGCATTCAAATGATCGAAGATTTAAATGATGGAAACTGTATAGTGGGTGTTTTTTCCATGTTACTTTTTTTAAACTCTATACTCCTACTTATTTTATTTTAGGTTTAATTGTAGTTTTTGTTTTCCTATTTTAACTCAATCGCAAAAGTAGTCTCTCATTTTGTTTTTCTCCAATTTTGCTTCTCCAAACACAATTTTGATTCAAAATTTGATGAAAATTCATTTTTTAAAGTTGTACGACACCATTTATGATCATATATTTCAAGTACAATTGTTGCAAATGAAATTTTGAGTTGTGTGACTTAAATAAATGCAAAAAAAAAAAAAATTCATAAAATTTTGGACCATAATTCGACATGGGGATCAGGGAGAAACAAAATAGATGATTACTTTTGCAATTCAGCTAAAATAGGGAGACCAAAACTGCAATTAAACCTCTATTTTACTTACAAAACAATTATTTATTTATAAAAAAAATTGTTTTTTTTGTCTCAAAAGAGTTGATAAATTCAAATTAACAATATATGTCATTTGAACTAAAATTTTAAGATAAAAATTTGTTATTTAAATTTATTTTTATAACTCATTTATTACACAACCTGTTCTTATAATCCAACCCAAGTATTTTGATTTTTCTCTTATTAGATTTCATATGATGTTGTCCAGTAACCGTGCAAAATACATCAATGATAACTAATGCACAAGTTTTTTAATTTACCAAAAGTTTATTTTTGATCCACAATTGTACACAAAAATGATAATAAGAACGAGACATCCAAAGAAAGTTACTGAAAAAGGTTGTATTGATCTAACCTCTAAGTATTAGGCAAAGTTATGTTTGATATGATACGACCGCAAAGAATATTTTAAGAGACAAATAGCATTATATTATACATAGAAATTAAAATAAAATAAAAAACACTGATAAATTGATATAATGATAAAAAGACAAATATAAAATTTGATGATTTGCGTTTAATCTCTTAAATACTATTGAAGATCAATAAATATAAATTTTTTTCTCACCACAAGTTTTTCTTTACATTGCTACATTAAACTGAAGCATCTCTTTTCATTCTAAATTTCTAACATAAAAAAACTTTAAAAAAAATACTCTTTTAAATTTTAACAATACATCAACTTCACAACTTGTCACTTCACATCCACACCAAACATAATTTTACAAATAATAAAAAAATCAACACCAGTTCTCTTGGAATATATATTATTTTACAGATGAAATAAATCATATTTTAAAACTTAATTTGAAAAAAAAATACTTGTAGGTCTTATTTACAGCTCTGGCAAATTCTGTTTAGTATGGTCTTGTATGATCAGAATGATTTGGAGGAAGAATGAGTTTTTGGTGAATAAGATGATCCAACCTTTTCCTTATTTCATGTGGATTTGCACCAACAGCTTTATCCACTGGAGTTCCTCCACTCATCAATAAAAAGGTAGGCATGGCTTTGATTTCCATCTTGGAGGCTACTTCCTAGATAGAGTCACCCAAAGCATACAATAGTCCAACAATTAAAAGGTGGCTAAGAGAATTATCAATGCAAAAGTGATAAACAGCAAATCATGCATCAAAGTTTGTCCCTAACAAACCACATAAAGAGAATTACATAAGATATTGTTATTATAGGCCACATTTTAATGTCACTTGATTAAACTTATAGCCAATAATGCTACTATTTTAATTTTGTTTCAAACCCTACATGAATATTTTTATTTAGATTAGTTTAGAAATAATCCTATATATATAAACGCAAGTTACACTATCTTATCCATAAAGTGTTAATTCAGTGGTAAATAGTCCACCTTATAACCTTAAATGAAGAAATTTAATTTTTTTTAAGAAACAATAGTAAAATAATCGTTACTATTATTTTGTTTTTGAAATTATGATGCCACTTTTTTTTTTTTATATAAAGCCACTTTGATTAATGATCATTTTGCCATCCCCATTTTTTTCTAAAATATATAAGCACAGCCCTCAAAGTTGGGTTTGGAATCTAAAATAAACAGTTTCATCCACAAGAGCTCTTCCACTAAACAAAAAAAAAAAGCTGGAATATTGGCTTTGATTTACAACCAGGAGGCAATTAAACCAGAAAATTCACATTTCAAAAGAAAAAAAGGGTGGTTAAAAGAATAATACATAGTGATACTTAGCATTTATGCATAGACTTTGTCCCTTGAAATCCCCCAAAAAGGATGACAAAAGGATATTATTATAGGCCACATATATATATCATCTACAAAATTAACAACGCAATTACTTTTGATACATTTTCGACATAAAATATTTTACACAATAAATAAATAACAGTTAATTATATGTGTAATTTTAAAAGTAATTATGATAAACATCAAATGTTATGATTGATTGATCTGAATAAAAAAATATTTACAATGATAATATATATAAACAAAAAAAAGTACCTTAACTTCGTCCACATCCACTTTAAGAAAGATGACATCTTCATAGGTGGATGCCATTTCTTCAAAGAAATGGTTCATAGCTATAGATGGCATGCACCAATAAGCAGAGAAATGAACCAGAACCTGCAAATATTTTAACAGCAAAATCAGAAAATTATTAATAGACCTTTTCTAATAATATGTATATTCATCCTTAATGCTATCTGAAGCTGAAACCATAACATAATTAACCAATTGTTATAATTTTACATGCAAACTGATTAATAAATAAATTTTGAGATTTACAAGACATCCTTTATTGGTAGCTTCAATGATGTGGTGTTCCCATGATTCCCTTGAGTCAATTTCCACAACCTTGGACTTTTTGTTCCCACCCATTTTTTTCTGCTTCTTCAAAAAGGGTGTTCTGTACATATACACACTTATGAAGGAAATGTGAGAGTCCTACATAAACTATACTGTAGAAAAAATGCTGATTATTTTCTTATAAATAAAACATCAATTGAATTGATATATATAACCAATCTTATCTAGCTGGGGCCACTATGTTAGCCAATTCTTTGACCATGCTCATGTGGTTCATGCAGAAAATTAAGTTAGAGTTAGACAAACACTTTTATCATCTATTCATAATAATTAGAAGAAAATAACAAAATAATGTTGTCAAATTAAATAAGACATGTTGCTAGTTGTCCGCTTTGTCCAATGACTCATGTTATGTTATGTTGACATTCGAAAACACACTACAAATTGGCAACTTCTAGTTTCATGTCAGATTTGTTATTTTGTATTATAGAGAATGGACCATATATACCTTTTTGGTGTGTTTTCTTTTTCACTTGGTTCAAAAATTTGGGGTTATCTTTATTCCTTTGTTGATATATATGATAGGAGCCAGTGATAAGAAAAGAATCTATTATATAGTATTTTTCCCTTTTGGTAGGCTAAAACTGTCCACAAAATCTTGAACCTTAAGGTTTCTCATTCTTACGAGGAACTAACAGTTTTAGATAAAGATCATATCTCGTGTCATTTTAGATAGAGTCAAAATCTATTGATTTCCTGTGAGTGATGATTGCCATGTAGCCCAATTTGCATTGTGTAGGCCATCCTTGGTTGTGTTTGGATCTGCATATATCATATCATTATACTATAAATCAACCTTATCCATACCCTTTCAAAGTTGGAACTAGTAAGCATGGTTAAGCTTATCAGCTAATTATTATGAATAAAGTGTATTTAATTTGCACGTCAATTGAGAATTTTGGTTGACATGCTATTGCTATGTCTTGCTCTAGCAATATTTGTAATTTCTTTGGTATACAAAGTCAAAGTTTTACACTGCGGTTCCAATTGTATAATCATGTAACTCTTGTGATATTGTTGTGCACACATTTACTACTGTGATGTGATTGCAAAGATCCAAAATATTTATTAAATGTGGTTATGATCTATATTCAAGGTTGAAGAAACAACAATTTAAAAGGAACTCTGATGTGATTGTTTGTTTTTTCTTTTTAAGTTTTTTATAGGTTTAATTTAACAGAGGTAAGTGTGTCGACACTAAATATAAATATCTCACCTAATAAAATACTATTCATGTTAGTTAATAATATATAACTTATAATTTGAAAAAATTACCAAGTTGAATTATATATATATATATATATATATATAAAGATAACTAGGAGTTCGCATTCTATAATGTCATATATGTATGACATTAAATTTTAATATTAAATAAATATCTAAGACATGTTTTTTTAATTCAATTTGAGTTATTTTAATTTTCTGCTTAACTGTGACCTTATGACCTTATCCAATCAATCATTGGCACTGACATTCTAAAATCTTTCTAGGACTAGTCTTTCATGAAATCTACTACATATTTTGTCAAGATCCTTGGATTTGGATATTTTGGGAATGAATTGATTTTTCCCCCCACGCACTTCAAGGAAGAAAAGTCTACCTCAAACATAAAAAACCATGCCATCATGAACAGAGTCATTTCACCTTTTCTATAATCAGAAATAATTTCCTTTTCCATTTATATATATAAGAGTAATGTTGTAAAAATAAATACATTAAGATTAAGCAGAATAACAAACTGAACTACTACAAGGGATTTTCAACTAAATGCATGCTCAATTACTTTCACTATACAAGCTAAATGCCGTTGTTAGAATCAAACTCATTTTCATTTTTTATTATAGTACTCAATCACTCTGGCACTTGATTGCCACAAATGGTTAAAAAAATATACATCTTTGTTTCTGAAGATCAGAAATAGCTCAAACGATAGTCTGTCGCACGGCCATTGGTCTGACGACGAGGTGTTCCAATCTCACAAGCATTTACTCTCGAAGCAAACCTAAGTGAGCATAGTGACTCGCTAACCGAAGAAGGATCGGGTGAAATGTTTACAAACATTAGTGTCTTGGAGTCTCCACCTAGACAAGGCTGTTCAATCATAATTATATTGAAGGTGTTAGATCACGTTAAATTATTCAAAGCCAAATAACAAAGAAATCATCAATGTAATCTAAAATTTAAGAAATGCCATGTGAAAGAGAGAATAAGAATTACTTGGAGCAGATATGTAAGCTTTGAGTTCCTGAATGGCACATGATCTTCCTTCTTGGCCAAGGCAAATATGACATCACTCAATGATGACAAGCTTCTATTGATTGCCTGATCTCAAATGAAAAGTGAAGTTAAACTATTTTGAAATTAAAATAAGCTCAAATGGAAAAGGGCTAGAACAGCAGTCCCGATTACAAAAAACGCAACAAAGAACACCCAAAGTTTAATCACAATGTTCAGCCAATTGTCTCAATGTCTATTATGATTCAAGTTCAGGATTGCAAATTACAACTTGTGTTTAAATACTACTATCCAGTTTACATACAAGATTAACCTTGAGCCGCATTGCAGGGGGCAGTCGCTCTCAGCTAGCTCCAGCGACCTGCCCACTTATCACTAACTATGGGTCTACCCAACAAAAAGGAAACATCATGGCTTTGCATACCTGAGTTTCTTTCAACCGGTCACCTGTTGAACCACTCTTTGAAAGACGCTCACTACCAGCAAGGTCAATTAGATTCAGAACACCTTGTACTTGTTGATCAGTGCTCTACCAGAAAAATAAAATAGGTTTCGTCATGAATTCACGATGCAAGTCATTGCAAATGTGGAAAATTGAGATGGGAATGGAGAATAGATATAAAATAAATTTTTGACTATTATCTTAAGAGAAACATCAATACCTCATTTACACCGTATATTCGTAGAGTGAACACAAAATGACTTCTTGATGATTGTTCATTCATCTGAGTTTTTCCCACAGATCTAAAAGAAAATAACTAAAATAATCAATACAATTAAATTTGACATAAAAAATTGCCAAGTATTGTGATTTCTAAGAGAAAATAAGCCAACATTTTGTTTCATCAGAAATATATCAAATTGCCCATTTCTCATAACCATTTCAATGCAATAAAAATATATCTTCTCAAAATGTAGCTATCTAATTCCAGCCTTAGAATGGCAAGTTCATTTGATGTGTCTTAAGAACAGTTACCTGCTATTTGCAGCTTGATTTAAAAGAAACGCGACTTCTTTCGCACTCTGAACATCCACTACTGTAAGATCAGAAACTTGTGTATTTCCACTTGCATCATGTTTTATTGTATATTGCTTTCCAGGAGTACCATTTTCCTGGCGTGTTGCATCCGACGAGGATCTATGTGTAGGTATCAGATCACGAATTGTTTCATTGTATATTTCCAACATTGACACCTACAAATAATGTAACAAAAACATTCTCCCATCATGTTCATAAAATTGTTTACATTACATTGCAATAACGTGGTGAAGTATGAAGAGAGTACTGTATGTTACCTGCATCTCGTATTTCCAGCCTTGAGGTTGCTGAGACTGTTTTGTTTGAAATATTTGTTCTAAAGAACGAGGTATCAATCCCTTTTCGTCCGGATGTCCAGGTCTTCCCATCATTGTATAGGTTTTCCCTGATCCTGTTTGACCATAGGCAAAGATGCAAACCTGAAAATGAAACATCATCATATTTCAAAAGAAATCCCAATGGTTAACGTGTATGTATACATACTGATTTTAAAACATGCATATTTGAAACAAAACTCATGAAAAAACAGTGTTTGATCTGTAAATTACCTTATAACCATCAAGAGCACTTTGTACCAGTTGTGAAATTTCTACAAAAACTTCTTCTTGTGATGTCTCTGGTATAAAAACTTTATCAAATGTAAAAGAATGCTTCTGGCCTAAGAACAAAACAGGAGTTACATGAGTTGGAAATTTAATAAGATGATGACTAAAACAATGATCATAGAAAAATAATAAGAATACTTTCAAATACATGATCACAAGAGATAATACCATTTTGGGCTAGGTCAATTGCTCGTCCAGAAGCTTCCATCGATGTTGGATAACTGAATATCTTTCCTTCTGTGCTACGACTTTCATCAGCCAACAAAGGCCTTACCCGACAGAATACACGGATGTTCCCTTTTAACTCCTGTTAACATTGAGTTTAATAAGGTTTCAATTTTCTTATAATCAACAAATCTTTTCGATCAATGAATTACCAAAATGGTATTGTGTAATTTTTTCCTCAGCCTTTCCCCTTCTATAAGTTTATATTCTGCATCTTCCAAGCGTCTTTGCAACTCATCAACAAACTTTTGTTGCCCTTCAAATTCTGTCCTTGTCTCATATACAGATATATCAGACACCTAACAAGGAACATAAGCAATTAACATGATAATCATAATAATGCATATGTTGAATAAATATCCTAAGCTGTTAGGTATAGGTCCATGAACATTTCTATATCTTACAAAGTGGTTTTTATATCCAATAATATGCAACATTTATTTCAAAAAAATGTCTTTAATACCTGCAATTTCTTCTCTGCAGCTGCTAACTGTTCTTTCAATGCCTTTAATTGATTACCTTTCAAAGAACATTTTTCCTGTAAAAGAGCCTCATTCAATCACAACTCTAATCATAGAAGGACATGATATTTAATAAGAATGAAATCAAGTATAGAAACCAACCTCCAGCTCATTTGCTTTTAATGTCAAGTTGTCCAATTCAATGCAGGAGGCTTCTCTAGATTCTTTTAATTGCACGAATTCAGCATTTAAATTTTGTGCTTGAGATAATTGACGGTCTCGATCATCTCTTACTTGTTGCAATTCTCCTCTAAGAGAAGTAACTTCACTAGCAAGAGCATCCTTCTGTTTTGTGGCCTCTTCTTGAGAAGACTATTACAAGAACCAAGGAAACTAGGTAATATACCGGACCGGTTGCATGAATAAGCAGAGAAAAAAAATAGAACATGCAGAACAAACAATCAAGTTCAGTAACTAAGGTCACAAAATTGTGTAAAACATAATAGTGACAAATCCAAAACTCACAACCATTCATCTCCTACTTGAATTTTATTTGAAAAGGTGCATATGTGAAACCAAACTTACAATAGATAGAGTAAGTTGACCCCTTAACATAGAGATGTTCTCTGCTACATTGGCCTTCTCTTTCTCTACACGTTTGAGTTCATCTTCAACTGATGAAAGCTCTGTATGAAGTTTTCCATTGTACTGTTGTAAACTTGTTATGTATTCTTGTAACCGCTTATACATGTCATTGAGCGATGATATCTGCAGCAATTCAAATGAAGACAGTTATTTATTAGTATAATTCCGTTAATGATCGGAAAAAAGTGCAAAATAATTCATTGAACTAGAATTATATTGTTATTTTACCTTCTGATTTGCACTTTGAATCTCTCGCTGAGCTCTTCCGAGGTCCTCCGAAAGAGTAGTCTGTGACCTCTCAATATCAAGCCTTGCCTCTCTCTCTTTAACAAGAGATTCCACTGCAATCTTGTATTTACAAAATATATTTTCAAAGCTTAAGATTAATTTTTTTCATATTTTGTTTCCAAATTTTAAAAGGAAAAAGACTTCAAAATCTTTCTTACCGACTTCTCTGCTTCTTCCTTTATCAATTTCTCTTGTAAAGAACTGCAATTCCTTCTCATTTCTACAATAATTGAATTCAGCTCATCTTCCTTGATTTTAAGCAGCAACTCTGTAATTAAATAAATATAAGCATATTAGTAATAAAATTAAGCAAGCAATAGCATATATGACGACCCAAAGTGAAAAAAATGAAAATTAATCTTACCAATTTCTATACTTTTTTGCTGGGTCATTTCAAGTGAATTCTTTAACTTTTCCTGCTCTAATGAGTAGTTTATCTCAAGGTCTTGGAACCATCTGATACAAACCTTAAGCCTTTTTATATAATCCACCATATTTTCACATCTTTCCTATAAAAACATAGAGAGTAACATTAAATTGTTTTTTTTACTTCAAGGGTTACCTTAAAATGTTGATATATGAGTAATCAGGCAGTAAGTAAAGTAATACTATGCATCATGTAAATCAAATAACATACAAAGCTACCAACCATGCACATTGAACTTGATATTGTCTCATTTGTTCTCAAATTCAAATATATCTACGAATAACTAGTAACTTTGGTCCCTAAATGTGTGAGATGACGTCAATATAGTCCTTGAAAGTATCAAAATTACAGAAACATAAATGAGAAAAAATTTCTGTTAGGAATTTTATTGATCAAGACACATAAGTGGACCAAACCAACCAATAAAAGATATATAAGAGGACTAAACTGACTAAAAGACAACCACTCACACATTCAAGGATCAAATGGCTATTTACTCATAGATATATTTAGATTCGTAATTTTGATATATTTAAGGAATATAGTGACCGCAACTCACACATTTGATTCGATGAGCAAAATGACTATTTAGTCTATATCTTTCTACCTACATATGTATATAGCATACCAACTTAACGACCTCAAATTTTAACTAACCTTATAATTAAACCTGTCTTTCTTTTTGGCTTTTTCATTTAGCAATGCTTCTACATCCTCTCTTGTAAACTCTATTATACCATAATCTGATCCAGCATTGCTTGGAGGAGCACTATTTGGGCTAAGTTCGTGCCCACCATTTACAACTTTGAAAGCTTTTCTTGTTCTTCCATTAATTGGAGTCTCCACCATTTTTTCTGCTTCAACTCGTTGCTCTTTATCTAGCAGGTGCTCATCTCCCACAAAATTCTGAAACTTTAATAAATAAAAAGATCACATTTTAAGCATGATACTGCAATGAAAGTGAGGAACAAGAACAACCCATGATTTAAAATGAGGTGAAGATGAAAATTAAATGTTGGGAATTGAGAAAAGTTTGTACCTTTGAAGGGGTTGGAGATGTGGGTGAGAGTGATAATGGAGGACGGTTTTGGTTTTTGGTGACCATTTGAAGCAAGTTAACTCAGCTGGAGAGGCAAGAGGGAGAGAGAGAGGCTGTGTTTGTGTTTGTGTTTGAGTGTGATAGTGTCACTAATGTAGGGTCATGGATTGTATTCAAAGCTAACAATTTATCAAAACCGTTGCTTTATTCTTTCTTTTTAAACCAAAATATCTCGCGCACAGTCAAGAAAACCAAGAAGATTAATTCTTTAGTAATTTTATTTATTTAAAGAATTCACATCTCCTAATACATATTTTTCGTAAGTGTCAGTCAAAAATCGAATATCCAACTAAATGATTAAAGAATTCAAATAAATGTCATTTTATTAGACGATAGAAATAATGTAAAAACCCATTCTATTCATTCTTATTTAAATAGTCAATGTTATAGTAATATTGTTAGAATTATGTTGGAGATCAAAATCAAACTTCTATTCGGTCCATTTTTTTAATCGAGTCTCTATTTAATTAAATTTTCCTCTTTTAAGAAAAATAAATCTTTAATTATAATTAGGTGTGGTGTGAAGAATCATCTATTTAAAGAGTAGAGTTTTAAGTAAAACTAGTTAGATCCCTAAATTAATTTTGTTATGCCAAATATTCAAGGAGCAACCAAACAAACTTTGGTGAAGTTAATAAGATGTCGTTATTAAATATTCCTCACCAATTAAAATAAAATAAAATGAATGACCATAATTAATTCCTATCTGCTGGACAAGCTAGGATCCAACATAACTTGTTCCAAATTCAAACTTTTGCCAAACCTCCTTGGAATTAAACAAATATTTTATGTTGCTTTAGATGGGAGTTAAGAATTTAACCTTTCAGTCTCAGATAATACAATACAAGTAGTTGGTGTTTTCTATTCACTTCTTGGTACTCACCTGCATTGTGTGTCCTTTTCCTATTATATAGTTCCTTTTTGAGGCTTCTTCTTTAGCCATGTTTATGAAGCTGACTAATTATCTTCTCCTCTCATATTTATTCTTTTCACCAAAAAGTTATTGGTACTCAGCTAGGCCTGTTGCATTGCATTACTATACTGACAGTGACAGTGCTCATTAGAATAAGGTTCATAAAATATCACACTTGAACATGATGTTCAAATCTTGCACTATAAAGGTAGTATTTAAGTGTGAGCAAAATGTTCCAAGGGATCTATAAAAAACCATTTGGTCTTATCTTTCCACAAGTGACTATAGAAATTAATTAACTAATGAAAATTTACATTGCTGACCTGCCAGCATATATACTTATTATGCAAAGCAGTGATTTATACTACAGATGTCCTAGCTAGGCATGTGGAAGATTATTCTAGAATTTATTCTGTTAACTTTTCATAATAAATAATAAATAAATATAAATATGCATGACCCTTTATCAATATACAGGACCACCAGTTGTGGACATATTCAGTTTGGGTAGAGCTTAGAAAGTCATGAATTAATACGATTCAATTCAGAATTACTTTATGTAGATTTAGTAAAGTGAGAGAGTATCAAGGGGATGTAGCTCAGATGGTAGAGCGCTCGCTTAGCATGCGAGAGGTACGGGGATCGATACCCCGCATCTCCAATTTTTGTTATATTTTTCTCTTGGTGCGTGAGCGTTAAAGTGATAATCTCATGTCCTTCGATTCATTTTGTTTGGGGTTTAATTGAAACTATTTGTAGGGTGGAAGTTGGAGTGACGTGCAATTCAACCCTCTTGCGGTCACACCCACTGATTCGAGTCCTTTTCTACCAACCCCACTTCGTTAAGGAAAAAATATATTAAAATTGAGAGTCTACAGAGTATTTCTGTAGTTGTCTTGTTTGCCAGTTTATATTATGTTATGTGTCTTGGCATAGGGTTGTAAATTATTGGAACAAGCAAGCATACTATGAGACAAAACTTCCTTTGTTTGTTGGAATGTTTTATTCGTTGAAGCCCGTTATACTACCAAAGAACAGACCGTATCTTCTTTAAATTTGATAATTTTTTAGAAGACTTAGCGAGAAAAGACCGTATATATGATTTTGATATATGTGTCGATTTATATTTCTTTTTCTATTTTAAATAAGTATTTAAATTTATGATAAATGATTAAATTTAATATAATTTTATAAATAATTCAAGCATATGTTAGAATGATTTTGTTAATGAAATTCTTAATTTTTATAAAATAAAATAAAATTCTTATTTGATTTAAAAAAAATTATATAATAATTCTGTAAATAATAGATACAAACATTTAAAGAAACAAAAAAAAATAGTATACATCAATTCCTTCAAAATAAAATATAAAGTCAATTCATACAAAATTATGACATAATATTGGTTCACACAGGGATATTCAAACATTTAGTAACAAAACAAAAAAGAAAATTACATTAAAAATACATCAGTGAACACAAACTAAAGTAGAAATAATACTGACTATTAAAATCAAATTCTTCAAAAATTACTGAATACAATTTTTTTTAAGTTAAATCACTTCATATATCAATTACGTAAATTAAATAGATTTACAAACGAAAAATTAAACATACCACTTATTTTTTTCATAGCAAAATATTATTCCCTAGAACAAAAGTACTGAAACTCGAATACAAAATAAAGGAAGAAATTATAAACATACATTTAGGAGTGTTTCAAATATTTAGCCCACTTATTAAAAGTAGACCAAAATATGTTAGGGAAATTTCCAAAATATATTTGGATTTTTCTAATAACTATATTAATGTAGCAAAATTAAATAATTGAATGTATCACTTAGTCAAGTGGTTGCAATGATTGGGTTTAATTCAAACCAATACATCTATTAAGTTATCAAAAGTTGCAATCTTTCACAAAGAGTTGTTTTCTTTCACCAATTGGTATGAATTGAAGAATTATTTTCTTTCACCAATTGGCATGAGTATTTCTATAAATAGATATATTTTAGAGGTAGAAAGAACACAAGACAAAACAACACAAATTCATGTTACATAAGTCAAAAATATTTCTGAGTCATTTATTCTTTTCTCTAATGCACGAGAGTAAACGAAGAAATTTTATTCTGTAAAACACCGTTGATCGATATGCTTGATGTGAATGTGCAATTCACTTCAAAGATTCCAAAGTATCCTGAAGGGGATTCGTCGGTTAACCCATTTGCATTCAATATATATAGATTGATAGGGGCGAATCGAACCTAAAGCTTATGATACACACGCTTTAGAATTTATTTGTGCAACCTTCATCATCATCGAATTCATCGGATACCCCCAACAATATGTTGTTCTTCCTACCCCAAGCACCTACACACGCTTTAGAATTTATTTGTGTAACCTTCATCATCATCAAATTCATCGGATACCCCCAACAATATGTTGTTCTTCCTACCCCAAGCACCTTTATAATGATTTAGGATCATAATTCATTCAATTTTCATGAGTTTCACATTTCAAGTGATTCAACATGTAGCTTCCAAGGTTTAGTTCTCAAGATGATGAACATGATCAAATAAAGATTCTAAACTTGTCATTCCAATGATTTTAGTTTACATGAACAATTTGTCATTTAAATGATTGCATCGTTGTTTTCACTATCAACCAATTGTTATAAATACTTCATTTGAACAATGAATTTTTGCCTACTGATGAGGCTAAATAAAATTGTTTCCAACATTTTGAACTTGAATCATTATTAACACTGTTTTATTGCATTTTTATTTTGGAATTTTTAGATTAACCTTTACATGATTTTCTTTTTTACTAACTAGTACACTGTACTCTTTGACTTTGTTGTCACGATATCAGTTTTTGCTGACTATACAAAGGGGTAAAAAAGCGCAGTTTTCATTTATATTTTTGGGATCTATCACCAAAGGAGGAAAAATTTCCCATGAAACCCACTTTCTATACCTATGCTCCATAATTTTATGAAAATGTCAATTATATCTTTATTTTTTTTTACTATTTTACTAATTTAAAGTGACTTTTTTTTATCATTTTATTTTTTTTGGAGTTAGAAAATAAATCAGTAAATAAAAGTTTTTCATTAAATTCTAGAATTTTTTTTTAAGAATTCTAGTACACACTTTACTTTCAGAATTTTTTGTTCATGTTTTCTGGTATAGAAGATTTTTATTGGAAAACTTTTTAAAAAATTCCGATACAAAAGTGAAAAAAATATTCTGGAAGTTTTCCAGAACAAACTTCTTTACCGGTTCAAAAAAGTTTTTCGGAAAAATATTATGTACTAGAGAACTTCAAAAAATGTTTTTTAGAAAAAGGTTTTGTATCTGAGAACTTCAAATAAGTTTTCCAGAGTGTATCTTGTGTACTGGAAAGCTTGTATTCAAGTTCTTTGGAATTTTTAAAAAAAAAACTCTTCAAAAAAATTTGAAATGAAAAATAGTAAATTTTTAAAGTTTTATTATTTAAATGAGGGTAAAAACTTCATTTTATTCTTGATTTAGGGATATAAATATAATTAGGAGGGTGTCGAGTAAAATTTTCCCAAATGAGGCTTAGCCTCATTAACAATCCCTACTGATCCAATAAGAAATTTTTTATCATAAACTCTACATTTATATTCCTACCACAACATTCACCCACTATTTTTAACTGTAATCTTTCAGAATACAAGTATTAGAAAACTTAATTTAAGAAATTTAAATTTTATGAGACATAAATATGTTCTTAAAAAAAATTAAAGTTTAAATATTTTGAAAATCTTTTAAATTTCAAAAAATTCAAATTTTATTTTTTTCAGAATACGTATGTGTACCAGAAAATTTAATATAAATTTTTTCATACATCGGTAATTCATAATTTTGTTTTGTTTTTTTATACCGATAAACTTTACAAAAGAATTTCGGTGAATTACATTTTCTTAAATGGTTGTGTTTCGAAAAAATGTAAATTGAGTTTTACCAAACACAAATATATTTTAAAAAATTTAAAATTTAAATTTTTCAAAATATTTTTATGTTTTGAAAAATTCAAAATTTAAATTTTTTGAAACATAATTTTTAAAAAGAATCTAAAATAATTTTTTCGGTACACATTTTTATCGCTGTATAAAATTTCATATACCAATAAACTTTTTCAAAAGTTTTCATGTTTTTTATTTGAAAAAATAAAGATAAAATAGGGTTTCTTGTTAATATGTGCGGATAGGAGAATAATTGTGGGGTATAGTGTAAAAATTTCCAGCTAGAAAATGTGAAGATTTTCATAGGCCGGTTTTGAGTCACTTTGAGCTTCTTTAACCGAGTAATAGTAGTCAATAAATTATTGCGGCCCATTCTTTCATTCATCCTAATAATAAAAACTTAATTTTCAGTCTAACAAAAGGTGGGTTTGCACTTTGTCCATTGTCCATTTTTAAGCCCAATTGCTTCCTTTACATATGAAGGACAATCTATGTTTGCTATACAACCTTCACACAAAAATGATAGCTACATAAAACAATTTTATTTATATGAACATTCACCAATTAGCTTAAGCTTCTAACAACATTTTGTTGCGACAATAATGTATCAAACAAATATTTTTTTCCATATGATGTGGTAAATTGATCATAATAAGCTTTTATATAGGCGTTCTATTTATAAAAGAGTTGATATCAAGTAAGGTAACGAATAAATTTATTGTAAATAATAGTAAATGTGATGACGGTGTGTGATTCACAGTGATGTCAAGAACAAGCGGTTATGCGACAATTTTCTATTTGTAACTATCTTAACACAATGAGGGAGTTGGATACTGAGAAGATTGAAATGATGAAGGAGAAGCTAATT
Organism: Cicer bijugum; assembly: GCA_037974875.1. Lineage (NCBI taxonomy): Eukaryota > Viridiplantae > Streptophyta > Magnoliopsida > Fabales > Fabaceae > Cicer > Cicer bijugum. Next base: position 3,892,970 of record JBBPBT010000938.1, on the reverse strand, counting down.
GGGGAAATTTTGATGTAATTTTTGTCCTTGTCTTTGATTGTAATCAATTTTGAGTTGTATATGTGATGTATTTGTCACAAGTTAACTTTGCAATTCACTCTAATTTTCAAATCAATAGAAACATATATTGGTCCATTTGAAATATATAGCATTAACTTGATAGCAAAAGTGGCACAAGATTGTTCATTTGTTAATTATTTTTTGTTTTGTCATTAAAACACACACACTCTTTCTCATCGAATAATTTATAATTCACCCACACATGGCATCTCTTGCAATTAAAACAATTCTATTAAGTGCTTTAAAAATATGGTTCATTAGCACATCACATTTTGGATAGAACATAAATGCATGCTTACGTCATATCATAGTGAGTATTTTTATTATTATTTTTTTCATGTTTTTGCGCTCACAATCTTCGACACTTTCATCTTATCCTCTTAAACTTGATAATAGGTTTGCCTTAGATGCCCCCATCATAAGATCTCTTATTAAAGTACCTCCACCAACTTTTCTTGAAGTTTGTGTAATGCCGCAAGCATAATCTATATTGAATTGTTTCAAACATCTAAAATACTGATATCAATCTATTATTGATGAAATAATTACAATATAAAACAACCATAGTATAAGTAAATAATATTGTTAACAATCAAACAACAATCATCAAAATGTTCTAAATATAAGTATATAAATGTACCTATTATTGGTTAGAGATGAAAATCCATAACTTGTCTTGACCTATGTCCTCCAATAATAAAGTCAAAAACCATCTCCAAGACTTCTTGATGTCTTGTTTCAATCATTTCAAAAGTGACACACATCCACACCAATAAATGGCATATGTATTGCCAAGAATCTCTTTTTTCAGCCATCAAAAGAGAAATAAAGACTCTCTATTGAGATCTCGTAAGTGTTTTCATTGTTTTTCGTCTTTAACTCTACAATATATCTTCATAGAAAGGAGTATTGTATGCAAGCATTCATGTCTACAATATCATTTGCCATTTTTTACCATAATATATCTTGTTAAATTGTTTGATATATTTATTTCTCCTATGTTTGCTAGATTTGCAAATATTCATGTTGAAATGTCTAACTTGTGTTATTTTCATAAGTCTCAATTGAAAGTTGAAATCATGAAGCATCGAGTGTTTAATCCATACTATTCTTATAAATTTGAGAGCCAAGACTTGAATGATTTTCTTGTTAAATGTGTTGTTGTGCTTCCTAAAGTAAACTTGGTTCGTGACAAAAAAATTCGAAGAATGTGTTGGGATTCTTAAGAAATATTTGTTTCCTAATATGAATACTTATTATTTTGTTAAAAATAAAGTTAGTATCTTGAGATTTTATATAAAGGCTAAATGTTTGTATATGTAATTAGTTGATAGTTGCACTACTACACATCTCCTTACTCTACCTATTATTGAAAAATCTTTTAAATTTCCACATGATAAGTCTAATTTATTCGAGAGACTTGTCTGATTTCAAAAAGAATATTCATTTGTTTATGGTGAAAGAAATATCCATGATGTTCAACTTGCTTTGAAGCCTTTAAAAATAATAAATTATTGTTTATCACATTTCTAATCCAAGGAGGATAACATTGATACTTATGTCAATTTCAAGAGGTATAATTTTCTCTTTATTATTCAAACTCATAATATTAAAAATGGATATGTTGGATTGTTAAATTCAAAAAGTGGAGATGTGCTTCATCTACTTGGCATATTTGGTGATTTTTCTCAATTTCCATTTGATCTCGGCGCTGGCGTTAACATTATTCATCATGTCTTTGACTTGTGTGTTTTCTTCTTGTAGGTTGTGATAGAGCTAAATTTGAGGTCGAATTTCTTATAAAAATGAGGGAATGATGAGGACCTAAAATGAGATAATTAAAAGAAAGAATATTTCAAGTCAATACTTTATAATAATTTTTGGTTTTATTTGTGTTTAATTTGAATTGTAATAGTTTTAATTTTATTTTTGGTAAGTGGTGTAAGCCCAATATGAATATAGAGAATTGATTTTTTGACTCATTTAATAATAAGGTGAATCATTCTTTAAATACATTGTAAGAGTCTCATTTTATACAAGTTTGAAATGAATTATAATTTCTCTAATGGAAATGATGAGTGAGTTAAGTCTCCTCACTAAGTTCTTAGATTAGAACTTTTTTGAATTTTATCAATGGTTTCTTTACCATTGTGACGATTTCTAATTGACTTATCAATCGTCGTTGATTGTCGCGTTTTCTCCATCTTCTCAACCTAATCCATCTTTTGTTTATTTTCCCATTTCATCCATTGCTTAATGTGAACAAACCATTTGATTAAATCTTCTAAATCATGTGGAAGCACTTAAATCTACATCAAAGTATACACTACAAGAAATAATCTCATTTGTGGCCAACTTCATAAATATTTTGTGGCCGAAAAAAACCCTCACAAATACAAAAATTCAAATGAGTCTTTATTTGTGGTTGAAAAAGCCCTCACAAAAGACTAAAATTTTAGCTGAATTTTGTGGCTGCCTAAGCCCTCACAAAATCACCACGTTTGTCATTTTGTGAGGGCTTAGGCCGCCAAAAAATTCAGCTGAAATTGTAGCCTTTTGTGAGGGCTTTTGCAGTCACAAAATCAACCATTTGTGAGGGTAAAGGTCGCCACAAAGGCAAGTCATTTGTGGCCGCCACAAAGGACTTAATTTCTGACCGTTACAGCCGCCACAAAGGATTTTGTACAGTTGACTTTTGTGGCTACTTTGACCGTCACAAATGATCAACCATTCTCTATAAATATACATCTACTACTCTTATCATTTTTCACTTCTACCTTCTCTCTAAACCGTCTTTCTAAATTTAATTTTATTATTTTATTATTATATTTTAAATTTTAATTTAAATATTATATTTTAAATTTTAATTTAAATATTATATTTTAAATTCATATTGATATTAATTTATTATATATAATATCAATTTTTAATATTAATTTCAAATTTAATAAAGTTATTATTTTTTAATAAAGTGAAACTTTTGTGGCGACATAAGTCCTCACAAAGGGAGACATTTGTGGCAGTCTAAGCCCCACAAAAGCTTAATTTTAAAATTATGCTTTAACCTTTGTGGCGGCCTAAGCCCTCACAAAAGGAGGACTTAGTGGCGGCATTTGCCCTCACAAATGGCAACGAAAATTTCAAAATTTGTGGCCGTTTTGGCTGCCACAAAGGTTTGTGACCACGTTATTTGTGGCTGCCTAAGGCCGCTACAAATGCCTTATTTGTGGCTGCTTCTCCTCCTTTGTGATGACTTTTGGCCCTCACAAATTCAATATATTCTTGTTGTGATAATACCAATCGAGTATGACATCTTTATATCATTCACAATCTCATAAACTTTGTTATTATCATGAGTGTTCAACCTATTATCCATTGGCTTAGCCACACACTTCAATTTAGAAGATCAATTATTAAAACTTTAGAACACGTGTGACTTCTTTGTCAACTCTACATTCTATACGTGTGTTTGTCTATCACCGATTTTAGTTAGAAAGGCTAAAAATCACATTTGCCCTTACATTCCACACTTACCCCCATTTCAAGATCACCTCTATTCAATTCATCAAAGGTGTAGTCATAATCCACTTCTTTATCACCACCATTATCATCGTATATTAGTTCTTCACTAATTGAAAGATTATTTGCTCTTCTATTAACTCTTATTCTCCTCATGAAGGATATCGTAGCTATCAAACTTATCATTCATCCTCAATTTAATCATTGTCCTAATTACTATCAATTTCGTCTTCATCATCAACTTCACCACATTCAACATTCTCAATTACCTTAAATTATTGACTTGCTCCTCTTATTCATAACGTTTGTAACATCATTGATTAGCATTTAGTTGAAAATATTTGAAAATATGCAGGGAAATTCATTGAGTCAACCATGTCAACCACCTTATGCTAAACATATAAATGAGCATCACATTTGTTCTTCAAACCATGCTAAACATATAAATGAGCATCACATTTGTTCTTCAAACCATACAAAGCAACCTCACTAGCTTCTACTTCCAATAAAATTCTTTTGAAACTACCATAATTATTATTGTCATAACCAATTTCCTTCAAAACTCCTAAAGCTTACACACACAAAATTCATTCATGAAACTCAAAGTCAATCACAAACACCACAATTTTCAATCCCATTTATGATAAAATATATTTTAATCCTTAAAAAAGACACTTATAGTGAAAAACAATTGTTAAACTCATAAGTCATTCTTGTCAATATTATCTACATGAGACATGTCAACAATTGTTAAACTCACCACTTTCATTCCCCCACAAACAAAAATAAAATTTGAATATACATATATCTAGTCGCAAATTTTTGTTTTGCAACTCCATGCTTTTTCTTTCTTCCATTTATATCCTTAATCACGTCATAATCAAAATGCACTTTTTGCTCTTCAACAAAGTGCATCATTGTCTTCTTATCCTCCTCTAAAACTATAAAGTTTGAAGTTTAATTTTGCAAAAAATATAAATCAAATACTATTTTGGGGAAATTTGGGAGCAATACTAAGTAGAGAAATCAGATATTAATAAAAGCAACATTAGGAATTAAAACTTAAGAAGTACTGATTTGGAATTGTAATTAGTTATTGTTAAGAATAACTTTTCCATTTGTGAGAAGTTGACCACAAGACTTGATTTCTTGATATTCAGAACAGATCATTTCCATGTATGTAAGCCCAATTTTTTTTTACCGTCAAAAAGAAAAAAAAATCCAATTTATATATTTATTATTATATTGAGTTTTTTTTTGAATTTTTACTTAATCATTAATTAATCAAGGTTAGCACGAAAATGAAGACTGAGTGTACCAAGAGACAGTGAACTACGAATCTAGAATCATTGTTCCTAAGACGGTTCTTTAAACGCGTACTATTCTCTTCTATCTACCCCCAAGAAACTTCCTTTGTTTTTCTTAACACCCTTTACTCTCATTCACCAAAAAGTCTTTCCTTTTGGTTCCTTTCTTACAAATTTACTAATAACTTAACATTGTTGCGTTCAACGTTTCGCGGTCAACAACACCAAACCAAAGGCTGCTAAGCTCGGATCCTCTTAAACGCAAATACCCTTTTTTTGAATCTTTCTTTGGACCCCAACTTTGTATTTTGCATTTGTAGGGTTGTTTGTTTCTTGGGGTACTTTTTGATTTTGATGGGTCAACATGCTACCTTTACTTTCTGTTCTTTAGTTCGTTGCTGGTTTTTTTGTTGATATTTCTGGTGGGTTTTTGGCTGTACCTGATTTAGTGAAAGTTGGAAATTTTGGAAGAGGATAATATTTCTGGGATTTGGTTTGTTGATTGTGTTTGATCCTAAAAATCTGATCTTTCATCGGAAATCTTTTGTGGGTCTTGCGTAATTAAAGTCTTCTGGAAAGGAATTGAAGTGGGTTGGCGTTGGATATTGAAAATTGATTAAGGGATTGTAGGTTTGTCCTTGTTGGGGGTGTAGTCCTTTGATGAAATGAGAAAAATATCAAGCACTTGGAATGGGAATTAAGAGATATATGGTTGACATAAGGTTTAGTTTTTGTGTTATTTTAGTTCTTCTTGTTGTAGCAGCAGATAGCTTTATAGAAAAGGAAACACAGGATGGTTTTGTTAGAGAAGTACTTGATTCAGCATCTGGATTGTTAGATGAGCACACGGTAAGGTTCCTTTCACTAGTTACTTGGATTTAGGTAGTTTTATATACATATAATTTTTTTGTTGCTTTGTAGTTAAAATGGCGAAAAACCAAAAGCGTACATGAAATTGGAACTTGGAAAGTTTGAGGTTTTAAATGACTTCTCAATGAAAATAATTGTTTGGTATTTCTTGTTTTCATTGGACTTCTTACACTATCTCCAAAGGTTGGTGTAATGGTGCGAGCCTGCGATTCTTACCTTGATTGCCTTTGCCTGTCAAATACCTCATTTTACAATCCTAGTTCCAGATAGCCCTTGTTAGGGGGTGCCCTTGTGGCTCCGTTGCTTCATCCTCGGCAAATGACTGGTGGTTGTCTCTGGTTAATCTGACAGTGGTTTTAGCCTTAGGTAGAGGCACGTAACATGGTTGCCCAAATCCATGTTCTCTGGTGAAGTGCAAAATTAAAATATGAACTTTTTATTTAAATGATGATACCCAGAACTAGTAGATATTGTTGCAATATCTGCCAACTGTTTCTGTTGACTACTGTGAGTGGAACATAAGGAGTACCTTGGAAGAAGGTTGACGATGGTGGCTCTGCCGGTGGGGGTACCTACAAGACACTCAAATGCTAAAGTCAGCATCTATAGTGTAATCTAATTAGGGTTTGAAAAATTACCTTATCTTTATGAGTGGTTGTGCTTATATAGTCATTAATTGGGATTGGTAGTGAACTTCATATCCGGACCGGGATAGATGACTAAATTGGAGGAGGGTGATTATATCAGAGTGGACCAGTAATCATCAGGACGAAGAGCCTGAGAGTGTATCCTCATCTTGCTACATGGTCGAGCCTCCGTTGGAGGTGTTCTATTACATACTCGACCTACATTCTGTACGGTCCAACTATGAGTATCAGTACTGCCAGTCAGTGACATTGATCAAATAAAGGCCATGCTGTTCACATCAAATCTAATTATTTTCCATTTTTCCTACTCATCTGTAGAGTTATATTAGTTTGCATTTTCAATCAGAATTTAGGCAGCATGATAGAAGAGGATAGTCTTACACTCTTACTTGTATGTTTATCTTCTGCAATAACTATTTTCATGGGGAAAAGTGGTTAAGAAGGGAGAGAGTACTTTGTTGTTTTTCCACTATTTTCCATCATTTCATTGGGTTCAGATACTAATCTGTGCCATCCTCTTTTTGGCATTCTTTTCTTTCTGTGGTCCTATGTTCCTAGCTATTAGTTGCAGAACCTAATTTTCCAAGTATCTAAGGATCACCAGAGACCTTATATTTACAAAGTTTTAGTTTTATTATGATATTAGATTGCTTGAGTATACATACATTCCATGGGAAAGGAAACTCATGAACATGATGAAGAAATATGATAATATAATCTATGAATTCATCGTACGCTTCTCTACTTAAACCAGATTGCACTCCAAAATTCTTTTACCTTTCACACGATTAGCATGAACAATCACTTTTATTTAGAAAGATAAATGTATAACTTTTCATATGTAATTATTGGTAAGTTCACTTCACTTGACACTAAATTACATGGTCTTGATTGTTCTATGATTATTTGTTGTACTTGAATGAACATAAAGTTTTGCATCATGTGCTCCATTGTTTCAATTAATGGATTCATAAACTCTAAAAGTTGCAAGTTTCATGACTGCAGGCAAAGGTATTAAGGACCCCTTGCTGTGAAGATTTTATTCATTTCAAGAAAAAGAGTGAATATCATGATTTATGTCTCCCACTGGAATTGTTTACTAGCAACAATAAAGTCAGTTCCACCGCTCGACCATTTGCACAAGCAGACATCCGAAAATTGCTTAATGCTTGTGATCCACAAATCAAGGAAAGCTTTCTTCAATGTTTGAGAAAAAATATTCTTGAGGATGATTCCAAGACATTGCGTGTCACTGGTACAAGATATCTTTTTTCAACATCTCGTATTCCCAGAAGAATTCCGGGCCGTGTTTTGCTCAAGCATATATCAGAACCGCCTAGTTCAGGCCCTGCAGTTGGATCACCTACACCAAGTCTCACTCCATCACCTGAACCCAGTCTATCCCCATCGCCTGCTCCAGTGCCTCTTCTTCCTAGCCCTACATCTCTTCCTTTGTCACCAATCCCGTTTTTCCCAAAACTGACACCACCAGCAGCTGCAGAGATTTCTGCTCCTCCATCTCCTGACACTAACGGGAAGGGAGACGAGCATAGTAATAAAACAACAGTTGTTGTTGCTGTAGTTTTAACTACATCGTTGATATTTATAGCTGCAGCAGTGTTCTTTTTATGCTGTAGTCGATTTCGTAAGACTGGACGGCTTAGACAAAATGATGACAGGCCCCTTCTCAGCTTGAGCAAGAATGACTATTCTTATGGTAAATATCATGTTACAGTGTTCATTCATACTTTGTTAATGTGTTGTACTAATTGTGACAAAATTGACTTATCATACAGGTCCTTCCAGTCACACTTTTGGAAATTCACCAAAAGGGGAGAAAATCGGGTTTCAGTCATCAAGTAATAATAATTTAGGAGACAAGACATCGTCAATGCATGAAAATCAATCGATAGGATCTCTTACTTCTACCGGATCACCATTCAAATTGAAACCTCCTCCTGGGAGAGTCGGGACTAACCATTCTGGAATGCCACCTTTAAAACCTCCTCCTGGAAGGATGAATCCTTTTCCCCCCGAGCCGCCTACATTTAGGCCTTCCGGTAATACTGCCGTCCTCACTGCTGCTGCACCTTTTCCTCCTCTAGGACCTCGACAGTCCGATGTTGGTAGTGCTCCACCTCCTGCTGCTCCTTCACTACCACACTCGACGCTAGCTGGTGCCAAACCTGGTCCTCCTCCTCCACCTCCCCCAGCACCACATGGAGCTAAACCCGGTGGTCCTCCTCCACCACCACCAACACCACATGGGGCTAAACCCGGTCCTCCTCCTCCACCACCCCCAGCACAGCATGGGGCTAAACCTGGTCCTCCTCCACCTCCTCCTAAGAGTGGTATAGCTCCTCCTCAACCATCAATAGGACCAAAGGTGGATCGACCTTCAGCTAGTGGACCAAAAGCTACAATGAATGCTGAAGCAGGTGCAGAAGGTGGAGCTGATGCTCCTAAAGCCAAACTAAAGCCATTTTTCTGGGATAAGGTTCAAGCTAATTCAGATCAATCGATGGTTTGGAATCAGATCAAATCAGGATCATTCCAGTAAGGAATAAATCCTAAAATTAATTTGTTTGACTATGGTAATAATATATCAATTGCTGCTAATTTTCCTAGATTACAAAATTTGACAGGTTTAATGAAGAGATGATAGAGACACTTTTTAGTTATAATGTTGTAAACAAAAACAATGGTCAACAACAGAAGGAGTCTTCCTCCCTAGACCCTTCACCCCAATATATCCAGATCATTGACAAAAAGAAATCACAAAATTTATTAATTCTGTTGCGAGCATTGAATGTGACAATGGAAGAAGTTTGTGATGCACTCTATGAAGGTGATTTATTGTTCCTTTAATTTTCATAAGAGATTGCTGATAACTATAATTGTGATATTCTATTCCTTGCTTGGTTTACTGATAAAACATGATGAAAGTATATACAGAAATTTAAAAGCAAAATTATTAGGCATCTCTTGTTCCACTTGTATGAAATCTTTCTAACGAGTTCTTGGTTGATCAGGAAATGAGCTACCGTCAGAATTCCTTCAAACCATGCTGAAGATGGCGCCGACATCAGACGAAGAACGTAAACTTAAACTTTATAGTGGTGATCTGTCTCAACTTGGGCCCGCGGACCGTTTCCTGAAAGCCCTGGTTGACATTCCCTTTGCCTTCAAGCGAATGGAAACACTGCTTTTTATGGGTACATTCAAAGAGGAACTCACTACTACTATGGAATCTTTTGCAGTTTTAGAGGTATGAATGTAAATTGCATATTGCATCACCCTTGCATTTGCGACGCGTTGCTCATACTCTTCCCATCATGTGCTTGGTGTGAAATTAAAAATATGTAGTCGAGTTTAATGTAAATCAGATCATAGAGTGACTTGAGTGTGTGGTTGTACAATATAGCGTGCACCGTCTAACAACTTATTGTAGAATTAATTTTTCGTTAGTCCAGCTACTAAATCAACACTTCTTATTTTGTTTTGCATGCAAAATTTTATAGGATTTATTAATTTTTGTGCTTTAAGTAGTTTATAGTTTCATATATTTCGAATGTATGTTATATGGTTAGACCTACACGGTAAGAAATATACGTCCAGACTCTACTACTAATCAATTTTTTTTGATTAATATGAAACTTTATGAAACCAACTCATTTCAATTAGTAATCCATTGGTTTTAAAAGTGCACCATTTGAAATGCTGGTGATCATTGTAAATCAATTTTTACGGTGAGTGGTGAGTACCATCACATACACAAAGACAGTGATTTTTTGTAACTCTAATGTGCATCCTCTCACGATAATTCCTTATTTTATTACATTTTCACCTGGGAAGAAATCTGATCCTTCCGGCAACTTTCATCTGATATGTCAGGTTGCTTGTAAGGAATTACGAAACAGCCGGCTGTTCCTGAAGCTTCTTGAAGCCGTTCTCAAAACCGGAAACCGAATGAATGACGGAACATACCGTGGTGGTGCACAAGCTTTTAAGCTTGATACACTTTTGAAATTATCTGACGTAAAAGGAACAGATGGCAAGACTACACTCTTACACTTCGTTGTTCAAGAGATTATCCGCTCTGAGGGCATTAAAGCTGCTCGAGCTGCAAAAGAGAGCCAGAGTTTGTCCAATATTAAAACGGACGAGCTTCTTGAAGATAATGCGCGTGAAACTGAAGACCACTACCGGGAACTTGGTCTTGAGGTGGTTTCACACTTGAGCAGCGAGCTCGAGAATGTTAAAAAAGGATCTGTTCTAGATGCTGACAGTTTATCGGCAACTGCTACCAAACTTGGCCATGGTCTCGTGAAAGCCAAAGACTTACTGAACAAAAACCTGAAGAACGTGGACGAAGACAGAGGGTTTCGTGAGACAGTGGAAAATTTTGTCCAGAAATCTGAGGCTGATGTTAAGAAACTGCTAGAAGATGAGAAGAAAATCATGGCTCTGGTGAAGAGCACTGGCGATTACTTTCATGGGAACACTGGGAAGGACGATGGCTTGCGATTGTTCATTGTAGTAAGAGACTTCTTAATAATGCTTGATAAAGTATGCAAGGAGGTGAGAGGTGCACAGAAGAAGCCAGCAAAACCTCTTAAACAAGAAACTTCACGAGGAACATCTTCGTCTGATACACGTCCACCACCTTCTGATTTTCGTCAGCGGCTTTTTCCAGCTATAGCTGAAAGAAGGATAGATGACATCAGTTCAGATGATGAGAGTTCATAGATTCAACTTGGAAGTGGTATTGTAACTTTACTAACATGTTCTTGTACAGCCTAGAAGAGGAATATGTTATTTGAATTTGAATTGATGTTTCATTTTGAAACTTATATTTGCAGAGAGATGGTTACACATGTCTGTTGATAAACGGTGGAAGTGGCTGTGATATTAACACCTCAAACTAAAATGAGATATGTACAGACATGGCTGGAGGCTGGAACTGTCATCAATCAATGCAATTACTTGCTAGTATCATTGTTGTACAAACATTATGATTGTTGATTAATTTCATAGTTTTGAGACAGTCACATTTAGAGGGATAGTTTTGTGTAGGGTCTAATTATTTTTTAAACAATTCTTTATTCTATTTAACTATGTTAATGTATTTATTTCTTAAAAGGGTGCAGAATGTAGCATAGTACTTTTTGTTTATAAAAATTTAGAATATTTGTCAGACATTTGGATAAATGTTTCATCATGCCTAACAAAGAGAGCTTGTGCTCTACACCAACAATGAAGAAGAGGAGATTTACAAAATCACTCAAAAAGGGAAAACGTAGGAAAGCATTGCATACATTTACACATAACAAAATGTCATGTTTTTTCCAAACAACACAAGCATCCAGTGGCAACATTAAAAAATATTCACAATTCTTCACCTCCACATCCAAACCTTCTCCTCTCTTAATGTGAGCTTGAACACTGAAATCAACTTTCCAGCCCAATCAATTTCTATTTAATTTCCTTGCAAAACTAGGGCTTCAACATAAATAACTTTCAATATACATAGCTTTGTTAAAAACGAAAATAAGTTTTCTATTTTCACACAACCACTTTACCATATTTTCCAACACAATATTATTGAATTGTTCATGTAGCTACAATCTGCTCCAATATATTCCATACTCTTTCAAGAAGTTATAATGATTCTACTCCCTGCACCTAAGCATTGACGATTCACAACTAATTTCTCCAAATGTTGAACATGATCAATATTATCAACAAATATGAGGGCTCTTTTACGACGCGGCCTACTTTTCATTATATTACTAATAATTGAAGAACGAAAATTAAATATTATATATACCGCATATACTTATTTCAATAAAAATCAGTTTTACAAATACTATAATAAAAAAAATATGATAATAAATAAACAAAAAAATGATTTATACGAATCACTATCAAACATAAAAACATATAATTACATGGAGGCAATAATATTAGCATTTATTTGAGATCTTTTTATTTAAATAATTTTTATTTTTGAGGGCTAAGACTCTTGTTTTGATGGCCTTCGTGAATATTTTGGAGGGATCAATTTTATTCATCCGATGTTTTAAAAAACTACACGTAATTTTTTTTTCTTTCTAATTTATATTTTCAAAGTGAATTTGGAGGTGGAAAAAATTCTCCCTATTTTGGACCAATAATTGACTTGAATATAAATTATTGAATAAACACTCACTTTTTAACAATTAATGTATAGTCCAACCAATCCAATAATTACAAGTAACAAAAGTAATAATAAAAATCTAATCTTTCAAAAAGGAAAATAAAAAGTCATTTTTTCCAATTATATCCACTTTTTGAAGAAAAAAATTTAAAATATTCTACTTTAAAATTAATCTATCAAAATGTCGTATTTTTTAGATTTTCATGAGATTGCCTGATAGACATATGGTCATATGCATTAAAAAATTCATCTTTCAATAAGTTGCATTTAAGATATATAACCATATATTGATTTAATATTTTATTATTTTTTAATTTTGTTAAATAATAAATAAACAAATAAAACAATAGATAATCGCATATGCAACCTCCTAAAAGGAATAAAATTATTAACATAATAATTGGCATATCTCCAACCAATTACCTATCAGAGACAAAAAGAAAAAAAATATTAATAAATAACTTTAAAGTAAGGTATTTTGGGAAAAAAAATATAATTGAAAAAAATCCTAGAAACTTATGTATTATTGTTTCCTAAATTAATTAATATCTTTTTAAAAAAATTAATTTACTAATAGTGCATAAGATTTTTAAATTGCATAATTATGCCTATGCATATTATTTTTTTCTTTTAGAAATGGCTTTATATTTTTGTGAAAAAATTGTCTTTACAATTACCACAAAAAAAGAATTGTCCTTCGATTTCTTTGATGGATAAAATAGACGGCACAACACATTCAAATTTTTTACTATTAATACCGAACCACATAACACTTTATTTTTTTGTTTTGTTTTTTTATAAATTAGATTTTTATTATTATTTTATTGCTTATAACTATATAATTAGTTGTCCTGAACATTAATTATTAGGAAGTGTTTCTCAGCATAATTACTTTGTTTTCAAGAGCAAATGTATTTTAATTTGAAAAAATAATAGAGCTTTTAGACTAGACGAGGATTTGAAGTATGAATGTCAAAACTGACATCACGTATTCGCATTTAAATAGCCCATGTTCATTAACAGCACTCTTGAACTCGAAGGAATAAATCCTCTGATAGATGTGGCGTCAAATAGTCTTTTCAATTCAAGGTTTTGATCATGTGGTATATATATATATATATATATATATATATATATATATAATCTCATTTAAAAAGGTTACCGCTTATATTTTATATTCTATATTTTGAATTGATCCAAATGGTCAAGAGGAAAATTGGGAGGCTAGCATGTGCTTGCATATAATCAATTAATTGAATAATAAATTGGATAAAATAGTGTGGTATAAGTGTATATACTTGACCTCCAGACTTTAATCATTAATCGGCGGGTATGAAAAAAAATATAGAACGCATTTTCTTAAATAAATCTTAATCACTTTGAAAAATTAATTTTCATTATGCGACTAAGTGAAGTAAAAAGAAATATTAAAATAACTTATTTTTTTTTAATATTATTGCATTTTTGTGATGCAAATATGCGATTATTGAAGTAAAAAATATAGAATTATATAATCTTCTATATATTTTTTTTTATTAATCTATAAAATAAATAAAAATTAATAAATAATTAAAAATATTAATTGATAATAATATA
>JBBPBT010000938.1:3857930-3868238 GCA_037974875.1 Cicer bijugum | reverse complement strand
TACTATAAAAAAAAATAATGCTTAATTATAATTATAATTAATCTATTTTTACTAATTTATGAAATTGGTCATCTTATTTTAAAAGTCAACATTTTTTTTCCTCTGAGTATTTAAATTAAAAATATCATCTATGATGCTTTAAATAACGTGATATATGATACGATAATATAAAATAATAACACTAATGAAATTGAAATAAAACACCGTAAAAATATAACTTTCAACTTCAATTTTTTTTCTTCATATTTTTAATTTAATTTATGACATATAAATAATTATATGATTTAGATGGTAATTATATGTTATCTCATTAAAAATATATCATATCGTCATTTTTAGTTCAAAATTCTAAGGGAGAGATAAAAATTGTCGAATTTTAAAATAGATAGACTAATTTTATAATTTGATAATAATAATAATAATAAAGAGATTAAAACTACAACTAAATTAAAAAAAATATATAATTAGTTAGTTTCCTAAAACATATTACTATCTATTATATATATTTTAAACAGACTCCATTGTCACCTCACATCTTCTTTCACGTGTGCAAACATTTGTCACTCAGCCAAAAAGCTTATGTGTATATCTTCATAGAGAGTTTCCTCTATTCAGTTTTTAGTTTTTTTCACAAATTTTATATACCATCCACTATCTTATACTATCTCCTATTTAGATATTATTTCATAACGTCTACTAAATTTTTTCTAAATTAATTTCATATTATTATTTCATAACGTTTATTCAACATTTTTCACATTAATTCTATATTATTTTTTAAAAAAAATAAATATGAAGTTTTATGTCTCATTTGTCAAATGATTATTGATATAGTAATTATATCTATTATATATATATTTAAAACAGACTCCAATGCCACCTCACATTTTCTTCAACGTGTGCAAACATTTGCCACCTCTGCCAAAAAGCTGATGTGTATATTTTCATAGAGAGTTTCCTCTACTCAGTTTTTAACTTTTTTTTCACAAATTCTATACATAATCCACTATCTTATACTATCTCCTATTTAGATATTATTTCATAAGGTTTACTAAATTTTTTTTAAATTAATTTTATATTATTATTTCATAATGTCACATTATTATTTCATAACGTTTGTCCAACATCTTTCACATTAATTCTACATTATTTTTTAGAAAAATCAATATGAAGTTTTATGTCTCATTTGTCAAATGATTATTGATATAGTAGTTATATCTATTATATATATTCAATTTTATCAATCTAATTTATTGAAGAGAAATATTCAATTTTATCAATTTAATTTATAGAAGAGAAATACTCGACAATAATATATATTTAACTTTATATGAGTGTTATTACTGTGTCTTCGAGAGAAAATTGTTTTGACGTATATTATTCTACTTCTTCAAATAATCTCTACATTAATACGTTATATTATTTTTAAAATCTTATTCATAATTAATTAATTAATATATTAAAATCTATATATTCCGTACAACGCGCGATAAATGAATAATAAACCAATAACGAAACTGGGGACTTATAATGTAAAAACTTTATGAATAAAGAAATAATATAGTTTTGGTAAATAATAATTAATTAGTAATTTTATTTTTTTAAATTGAGAAATATTGAAATAAATAGATGATATTGTAACTATTTATAATTAAAAATATATATACACAAAACAATTATTTATTTTATATTTTAAAATGAAAATTTGATTTTAAATGAACCAAATCTGTTAATTAACCGGTAACATTTATAACAGTGTCACAGTAGATGTTTTGTCCAAATTACTTGTCATGTTCCTTGATCCAGATATAAAAACCAAAGATTCTCAAGTTTTTGTTTCAAACACCCCTGCTTTTTAAACATTTGCTTATCCTTTTTTTGTTTTTATTTAAATTCTTTTTCTATGAATTTGAGACCCTTTTGTCTCATTTGTTTGTTCTTTTGATGTGGTCACGGACTCCATCCTAAAGATATTGCAAAACTCATTCTCTGTGCTAAAGCAATAATATGGCCTTTAGAACAAATACTCTTTAGTTTCTCTGTTGATACCAATTTCAGTTAGTTACTCTTCTGATAACCTTTTGATGCATGGTTGATTTTGTTTTATAGAAAGTTGAAGGAAATTTCATGTAACAAAAAAGGGTTATTTGCTTAAAGCAGAAAACAACTAAAGTTGTTATCTTTTTGTATTTTCATTTTCTCAGCTTTCACTTAGGAAAGTGAAAGTGAAGATTGCAAAGGAAATAGAAAATGGAGCCTTTTAAGAATCTAGTTGATGTGTAAAGCTAGAAAGGAGAAGAAGACCAAAAAAAGAAAGAGAAAAAGAAAGAAAAAAAAAGCATTATTAAGGGTAATAGAATATGCCAACAGTGTGGTTTTCTCTGAAGAAGTCACTACATTGCAAATCAGAACCTTCAGATGTTCATGACCCAAAAACAAGGAAAAATTTAAGCACAATCTTAACAAAAAGAGGAGGAAGATCAGGTTGTTCAAGGTCAATAGCAAATCTAAAAGATGTTATCCATGGAAGCAAAAGACATCTTGAAAAGCCACCAAGTTGCAGTCCAAGATCTATAGGTAGTAGTGAGTTTCTCAACCCTATAACACATGAAGTTATTTTGAGTAACTCAAGGTGTGAGCTTAAAATAACTGGTTATGGTGGATTTCAAGAAGGGGTTGGTAATAACAATGCTAGTGGTAGTAGTGGTTCTTCAACTTATGTTGGTACTTTAAGACCTGGAACTCCTGGTCCTGGAGGACACCCTACAATGCATTACTTTAACCCTTCTTTTAGGACTTCTTCCACTCCTCCAAGGAAATCTCCTTTCCTTTTATCATCAGAAAAAGAAGGTTCTAGTAATTTTCATGGTGGTGGAATTCATTCTAGTAATAGAATGTCCCTTGAAACAGATACTAATGGTTCTTCAACTATCACTTGTCACAAATGTGGTGAACAGTTTAACAAATGGGAAGCTGCTGAAGCTCACCATCTCTCCAAGCATGCTGGTAATATTAATTTTTTATTATTTTACTTTTTCTTGGATTTTGATTATCCTAACATTTTTCTGACCACAAACTTTTTGGTCACAGTCTTTATTAGATATTCATAGATTTTTATAGTGAGGTGACAAATCTTATAAATCAATATACTTTTTGAATTTGGTACAGCCAACCTGATTTTGCTTTTTTCCATTACCTTTTTTAATTTAGAATTTGTTAGTATTCTCCAACAACTTTTATCTTCAAAATATCTAGGATAAGTTAAAGTGTCTAGTATCTAGGATTGAAGTGTTTAGTTAGTGACTTCAAGTTTATTGCTATTTTAGTATAGTTATCTAAGTTTCATAAACTTTGAATTTTGAGAGAAATTTTTTGCGTTGGCAGTGACTGAACTTGTGGAAGGAGATTCATCAAGGAAAATAGTGGAGATAATATGCAGAACAAGTTGGTTAAAGTCAGAAAACCACTGTGGTAGAATTGAGAGAGTTTTGAAGGTCCACAACATGCAAAAGACATTAGCTAGATTTGAAGAGTATAGAGAGATGGTAAAAATCAAAGCAAGCAAACTCCAAAAGAAACATCCTAGGTGTCTTGCTGATGGAAATGAGCTATTAAGGTTCTATGGAACAACTGTTTCCTGTTCTCTTGGTCTCAATGGTTCTTCAAGTCTGTGCCTATCAGAAAAATGTTGTGTTTGTAGAATTATAAGGAATGGTTTTTCTGCAAAGAATGAGTTGAAAGGTGGTATAGGTGTTTTCACAACATCCACAAGTGGAAGAGCTTTTGAATGTATAGAGATTCTTGATGATGAACCATCACTTAGAAAGGCACTGATAGTTTGCAGAGTAATTGCTGGTAGGGTTCATAGGCCTCTAGAGAACATTCAAGAAATGGCATCACAAACTGGGTTTGATTCATTGGCTGGAAAAGTAGGTCTTTATTCAAATATTGAGGAGCTTTATTTGCTTAATCCTAGAGCTCTTCTTCCTTGTTTTGTGGTCATCTGCAAACCATGAACCCAAAAAAGGATCAAAGTCAAAATGTAACGTCCTAGACTCCACTTGCTGACTCTGTCCACAAATCAAACACAAGTCTTTTTTTAGAAGGTTTTGTCCTAGGTTACACGTATTTGAGAAACTTCGTAGAAGATCATCCATCCCACAATGTTTCGCCTTTTGGTAGCCGCACGTACGGGATGGATGACATTTTAAGAAGTTTCTCCGAACTCTCGTGTGAGTGAGGACTAAATACATTGAAAAAGTTTGTGTTGGTTTGTAGGAACGGTCAACAACTTTGAAAAATGTCTTACATATTGTGTAGTTTTATGATCCACCACCAACCACCTATGTTGGCCTTTCTACGGAGGTTCTTTGCCCTACATCTTTTTGAAGAATTTTGATTCTTTTGTTTTTTAAAGTCATTTGAGCTTGTTCGTGTTAATTGTATGAACCTCTTATTCATACACTTGTATTTTTCTTAATGGCAGTGAATATTTTTATTTTTTACATTTTCATCAGGAAATATGAATTGCAACAAATAGAAATAAATATGGAAGAGATGTAAAATGACGACATCAAACTAATGATCAGAATTAATAATTATCCTTACTTCATTTTCCATCGGAAAGCACAATGTAGTTGCTTGCTGGCAGAGTCTAACTTTGCGTCAGTGTTAATTAATTGAAGGTGTATAAACTAGTCCTTGAAATGGGTAATAACCAACTAAGATGACCAAATTAAATTCTTCTTTGTCAAATTGAAAGATGGAAGTATCTTAGTTGTATTGTTCATTTAATTTTAGTTATTCAGCCTAGGAGACTAGCTAGGACAAAGTGCGAAAATTATTTGGTTTAGTTTAATACAATCGAATATTAGAATCCATAAGTGCTCATTAAATGAATGAAGTCTTAATTGACTTAATATACTAGTGGTCCAACATTGATAATTAGTGGATTCTAAATGTATAATATAATTAGTTACTTCTTGGCCAATAATATAATTCTCCCTATGGAATAAAATATAGAAAATAAAAATATATTTATGAGGATAAAATTTAAAAAACTAATATATCTGATATCAAATTGTATATGAGGATACCTTATAATAGTATATGTTACTGGACCTCAAAATGTGACAGGTCCTACCTAGTGCATATATGGCAAGATGTCACATTTTGTATTCAATGCAGCAACCCAAATTGATGGCATGTGGCCCTTGTTCGATGATTATGGTTCAAGTTTGGACAAAGCTGGTTCCATACTCGAAAACAAATATTAAAAATGATTGAAATTTAGATGTAAGATGTTGTTAGTTGAGGCATATATATATGGATTGTCTTTTCTTCCCTAAGTGCTGTAAATGTTTAGCTTTTAGTTATCCTAACTAGGATTTTATTAGATAATCCTGATATGAACATTAATCATTTAAGATAAGGTCACGACTCTGGACCTGCCAATAGATTGCCTTGTCTGCAATCACTCAACTGCATTGACTGCAGTAATAATACCATATAGTTTTCCAAAAAAATAAATTTCAATAATTGATTTAAGATCAAATAACTTAGATTTCACATTTACAAAATTGGTATAAAACAACTTGAAGACATCTTTACTACGCGGTGATGCATAAATGAGTATGATGTGAACATGGTAAATTAATTGGTCAGTTTGAAGTCCATAACTCCGAAGAGTGTGTACTTAGCTGAGGTGAAGAGGGTTGGTAATGTCAATTCATTGCTGTAACATCTGAACAGCTTTTAATTTCTCACGGCACATGCACCTAATAAATGTGTACTAACCGTCATTACACTTCCTTGGTTTGGGAATGAAAGTCATTCAATGAAACTTCATTGGATAGTTTCAAATTTGATATTCAATTAGTAGCTTAACAAATATGAAGTGGTTGATGCTGCTAATATGCAATTAGGCTGCAAATCTACATAACCATTAGAAATTTTTTATGGTACATTTTCTGAGTTCTGTTAGGCTTCTTTTTTTTTAATGTTTGATGCAGACTTCACTAGTTGTTGATAGCTATTTAATAAAAACAATGGAAAAAATAGTGAAAGATAAAGACATCGAAGACTAGATTTACCAACTTAACTTTTCTCCTTGTGCTGTTTATCTTTGTCTATAGTTAGTTTTTAACGAAAATTTTGTAGCTCTATCTTTAGAATCTTATATACATAGCAAAGACTGCTTATTTGTCAGCTATCTGCTCAACAGTTTGACCTACTGACAAGTCTACACTATGATCCAAAATGC
Source organism: Cicer bijugum (assembly GCA_037974875.1). Taxonomy (NCBI): domain Eukaryota; kingdom Viridiplantae; phylum Streptophyta; class Magnoliopsida; order Fabales; family Fabaceae; genus Cicer; species Cicer bijugum. The sequence goes on along the minus strand of JBBPBT010000938.1, from coordinate 3,861,976 downwards.
AATTCAAACTACAATACTACTGAATTACAACCTCTAAGTTGCACTTTGGATTTGGTGTGGAGTTTTTGTTGGATTTTAAATTAATGGTTGAAATTTTTAAAGGTGATTTTGTTATTATGTAAATTTAAATTGTCTAATTTTATATTAACGGCCGAAATAAAAAACTGTGGATAACGTGTCTTTTTGTTTACAGCAGCAGATCTTGGTTTGATTTTTTTACAGTTGGTCTTATAAAATGACACACCTAACCACATTAGTTTTACCAAAAACTTTAATCACCAAATTAATCTCTAAAATATTTATAATATCTCCAAATTGGTATGAATTAGTAAATAGTAACATTTTAGATCAGACTAATTTCGTAATCAAATAATGAAATCATGTGTGTAATTTTCAATGACTAATTTTAGGGTTGTCTCTAAAATAGAAAAAGGAAAAACCTTGAAGAAAGTGTCTCTAAATGAACTGATGAATTCAAATAACAAAATCAGGTAACTAATAATGGTGAAAATGATACACAGCTGTTCATAAGATAAGTGCATTACCAAAATCATGGAGGAATTAGTTGATGAGCAATTACTTTATATCAAAATTAGCTTAGATATTTTTTTTTATAGGTTTGGTGTCTTGTTGGAGAATTTGGTCCCCAATCTAATACTCAGAAAACCTACTCATGAAAGTACAATTAGGTCACATTAATTCAGCAGGTTTGCCTCTTTTAGCACCTTGGCAGGTCTTCAATTAACCAACACAAACTCAACATAGGGACCGACCATCATTTAAGTTTGATCATTCACATTAGACCCGACACAACTATAACTTCTTGGTGCTTTTGAATTCATTAATACCTTGGTGGAATTGTCATATATCACGCATGAAGTTTTTGGCATAAGGGCTATATATTTCTATTCATAAATTAATTATGACTATGAAGTGTTATTGTAACCATGGTAAGAGATGATGAAATGTAGTACAAATGTTTTTGAGCTCATCAATACATTTGTGTAAGTGTGTAACTACCATATATCATGCTTGAAATTTTTAGCATCAAGACTTTATTTCTATTGATAATTAATAATGACTAAGATATTTTATTTTTGTAACCAACTAAGTAGTTGTGTTCAATTAGTTAATGAAATTCACTTAAGAAATAATCATTATGAAGAATTCGAGTTCAAATCATAGTTTTAATTATTATTGATTAGATTTTATTTATCTTTCGATCGAACTCTAAACTACTGAGAATTAAATGATTAAAAAAACTATTATTCTTGTAGCAAAAGTAAGAGAAAGTGAATGTATGCAAAATTTATAAGTTGGTGGTTTGAAAGTTGACTTCATTTATTTATTTGTAAGAAAATTACAAAAGCCCAATTACTTTGAATAATGTACCTAGTGGTATTGAAAGACTACTAGCTAAACAGAAGGTAAATAACCATAATCTAGGCAACACATAATTGTTTGATGTATTATTTCTTCAAGGCTATGCCTGTAACTAAAACCCAATTCTTTTAGCTTCTTTGAGGAAATTTCAGAAGGAACCTTGTCATAATTTTTCTGACACTTCCTGCAGATATATGTAGGAATAACATCATAAATATGAAATTGGAAAAACAAAAGTTGTGGAATTTATTATACATATAGAAGGAAGGAAAGAATATCATTTACCTTTGAATAGTGGGACAAGAATACTCTTTGGAAACAAGAGATGCCAAGTTAGACAGTGTACAACTCTGGGTGCTACATATGTACCTACCTTCTGCTTTAGCATGTTCCATTAAGAATATGTGTGCATTGCATATATCTTCAATGTGAACTAATGCAATTGACCCCATTCTTGCATTTACAGCAGATATTATCTTGTAGTATTCAGTTTCACCTACATATTTACATGATCAAGTTGGTCACTATAATAAAACATGTAAAAAATTTAAGAATGCGAGTTTAATGTATGTTATACTCTATGATTCACTTTGAAGATTTTAAGGGAATTTGACATGCAGATCGATCATAAAAATCACCTGTTAGTGGTGATAGTAGAACTTTAACACTTGCAGGTACTTTAGCAGTGAAGAATGGACCTGCAACAGTGCTTGTTATGACTGAAACAAGATCAATTCCATTCTCCTTTGCAAATTTAAACGCCGCTTCTTCTGTGAGAAGCTTTGAAAGTGCATAAACCTGCCACCACAAAAGAAAGTAAAACTCAAGGAACCAGTTTTGAATTATGTGAACAGTGCTTGTAGTAGTGAGCTAAGAAAAGCATTACTCACCCATCCACTTGCTTGTGTATTCCACACAATATCAGTTTGTATTTGGCAAGATTCATCAACAATAGGTTTCCACTTTCCATTACTGTCTTTAGCAGTAATAGTACTAATGGAAGATGTGAAAACAACCCTTTTCACAGAATTGGATTTCAAACAGGACTTGAGAAGATTTATTGTTCCTTTGATTGAAGGGTCAATTATATTTGATTGAACAAAGGCCTCTGCAGAGTTCAATACAGAGTGTTACTATGTGTCACTTATCATCTACGCAGTACATCGACACCTTAGATTGAAGACACAAACATATGCTAATTATATTGAATTACTTTCATTTATTAAATTATTAATGATGTGAGATATATCTGAGTTAATGTAATGTCTGATATTTGTGTCTGTGTCAGTGCTTTATAGATTACTAAACAAAATTAAAAAATCATTGTGTACGATAGGTTGTTTGAAATCATGAATCCATGGCATTACCAGTGTTTTCTTTGTCACTAACACTGAATAGCATTGGAGCTGCAAGATGAAACACACCATCACATCCTTTTACGGCCTCATCAAAACTTTCTTCTTGTTGCAAATCCGCTTGGAAAATTTTCAATTGGTCACCACCCTTCCACAATGACAGAAGGTGTAATGACTTAGCTGTTACATTTAAACAAAAGAAATTGAATCTTGTGTTACTATTAGTAAGAATAATACAAAATCAAGCATGTATCAATCTCACTGTTTTAATAAAGAAGAAATTGATTTTTAGTTAGTTCATTAGATTCGTACTACAAAAATTGTTAACTGTAAGTGAATGATTAGTTGTGTTCCTGTTATGATATTAATCTTATTGGAATGCCTTTGGCAAACTATAGTGTTTGCCATAGATATGTCCTTTTGATCATGTTGATTTTTATTTTTTATGTGGTTTCCTTGATAAAAATGAAACATCACTCTCTCGAAGGCCACATTACCCTCGAATGCTATATCACTCTCCTCGAATGCCACCTATATAAATATTTCCTAGATCAGCCAGCCAAAAAGCTGATGTAGACATCTCCTCATTTTTCCCCTCTCAATCATGCTCTCAATACCTAATCTCCTTCAATTCTATTCTATTTTTCCTTTTTCTTCCACAATTTCTTTAATACCTCCAAAATCTATTTAATAATATTATTTTATAATAAATTTATAAATTATAAAATTATTTTACAATTATTTATAATCTATAAATTATTTTACAATTTGATAATAATATATAATTTATATTATTATCAAATCATTTTATAAGTTATTTTACAATTATTTATAATTTATAAATTATTTTACAATTTGATAATAATTTATAATTTATATTATTATCAAATTATTTAATAAGTTATTTTATAATAAATTTATAAATTATTTTATAATATTATTAATTATTTACCAATGGTAATAATTTATATTACTAATCATTAAATTCAATAAAAAAACGACTAATCACTCCTAAATATCTCTTTTAATTGATCTCAAAAGACAAAAAAGATTGTCCATATTATATTTTTCTAAAATTATTTTGAAAATAAATTTAGATTTGACAATACAATAAAAGAGCATGACTAAATGCTCTTTATCTAATAATATTATTTTATAATAAATTTATAAATTATAAAATTATTTTACAATTATTCATAATAAATTTATAATTTATAAATTATTTTACAATTTGATAATAATTGATAATTTATATTATTATCAAATTATTTTATAAGTTATTTTATAATAAATTTATAAATTATTTGA
>JBBPBT010000938.1:3835076-3848635 GCA_037974875.1 Cicer bijugum | reverse complement strand
AAAAAAAAAAAAAAAAAAAAGGAAAGAAAAATGAGATTATAATGATAATTACTTCAACTTCGAATGACATTTTATTTTTCTTTGTAATACAAATTTCTTTAACATGGCGGAGTTCAAAAAATATAGCAACTAGAAATTTAGAAGGTTCAAAGTATTTAAATAAATTATTTAAAGTCTTTCAATGTTTTGAATTTTAAAGTTGTAGTATGGTCTCACATGGTACATGTTTCGTAGCTATTAGGTGTATATATATTGGAACATATTCAGAATTTAATCTTTTGTAGTCCTTCAAATAAATTTTAATTAATTGTTCCACTCTTCATTTTGCAAAAAGTATATTGTCTCTATTAGTTATGCCTTAGTATCTGTGCTGTAATTTGGTCCTAGTCTTTAGGAAGAATAAGTCCATTTCTGTTTCAGACTTTCTAGCCATGTTGTAGGCTTGTAAAACGTGGTCAGTTATTTTTCTTTTTGTTGGCAAAAGGCTATAAAACACCCTCTGTGATGAATTCAATAATACATGCAGTCTTTCTTCTTTTCTGCATTCTCAAGTTTTTGAATTTTAACAATTGGTATCAGAGCTCCTCAAGGGGCCTGATACAGAGTGATCTAGTGTGTATAAGAAGTGTGAGTTAAACACAGAGAGATAAGATGTCAATCTCAGATAAGTTTGTGCAACCATCCATTCCGAGGTTCGATGGCCATTATGATAATTGGTCAATGATGATGGAGAATTTCCTTAGGAGTAAGGAAATGTGGAGCCTGGTGGAAGAAGGGATCCCTGCTGCAGCAATTGGGACAACACTAGGAAGTGAAGCACAGAGGAAGGCTGTGGAGGAGACCAAGCTCAAATATCTAAAGGTCAAGAACTTCTTGTTCCAGGCAATTGATAGAGAAATCCTGGAAACAATTCTTGACAAGGGGACATCGAGGGCAATTTGGAACTCAATGAAACAAAAATATCAAGGGTTGAGAAGGGAGTTTGAATTGCTTTCCATGAAAGAAGGAGAAAAGGTGGACAGTTTTTTTGGACGAACTTTGACTGTGGTGAATAAGATGAAGTCAAATGGTGAGACAATGGAGCAAAGTACGATAGTTAGTAAGATACTTTGATCATTGACGACCAAATTCAATTATGTTGTTTGCTCAATAGAGAAGTCAAATGATCTAAGTACTTTGAGCATTGATGAGCTGCATGGAAGTCTTCTAGTCCATGAACAAAGAATGCTTGAATATCAAGAGGAAGAACAAGTGTTGAAGGTGGCTCAAGAAGATAGAACAGGGAAAGGAAGGGGTCGAGGTATGTTTAGAGGAGGACGTGGTAGAGGTAGAGGAAGACAACCTCTAAACAGAGCAATCATTGAGTGTTTCAAATGCCATAAGTTGGGGCACTTTCAATAATGGTGTCCTAGCTGGGAAAAGAAGGCAAATTATGCTAAGTTGGAGGAAGAAGAAGAAATTTTGTTGATGTTGTTGAGACAAAATCTCTCAATTGATTTTAATGATAACAAAATTGCTTAAAGATTATGATTGTGATTAATGACTAACATGTGCTCTTGAGTGTATTCATACAAGAAGATAGGTTGTTAATCATTAAAGCAAAAAGAAGTAAAATATGTTTGAAATCTGACGATGGAACTTGCTGCAAATGTGAGGATGAAAATTGCTAACCGTGAGGATGGCCTGCAATTTGAAAAAAAACTCCAGATCTGGAAAATCTGATCCCTCACCAATACAAATGTGTTTATTCAAATGCATAACAATGTCAAAGATGAATAAGCAAAGCATTTAAAATCGAGAGTCAAAAGGTCAAAAGAAAAAGATGAAAATAGCTAGATCTAGTATGTAGAGGATGGCAGCATAGGCCGAGGATAGACCAGAAAAGGTGAAAGAAACTCTTCAAGCATGTGCAAAGGCTAAAATCAGATTATTAAATGTTTGCATGAATATATACATGAAGAAGTCAAGTTGAAGAAAGGAAACTTGAAACAAACCAAAAATGGAAGATCACATGTAAAGGCTAAGCTTTCTCTCTCTTGTCAACATCACCTCAAAAGGTGAAACCAACCAAGACCTTAAAGTCTTCGAAAAATACAGCTCACATGATCAAATAACAGTTGTGCAATTCTGGAAAAAGAGAATTGATAAGGACTTGTCAAGATCAAGTTACAAGAAAAGTGAGGATGGCTATAATGGCAATTCCGTAAATATGATGAAAGACTTGGATTGTTTGAAATCAGCTCCAACGGTCATCAAGGGCTTGGATCTCTATAAAATGCAAACAAGCTCTCCATTGGAAGACACACAACACCCTTGCATAAAAAGATCAAGCATCTTAAAAGCTATCAAGAGCTAAACACCCTCACTTCTTACTTTCTTTGATCCTACACTATATCTTTGTAAATCTTTTGAGAAAGTATTAAGCATCAATCACTCTCTTATCACTTTGTAATTTCCCTGTGAGTTGTGATGTAGCTAAATAGGGGTTTTGTTGTTTAAAAATAATTTCTAAGTGTTTTAAAAACTATCCTCTCACTGAGGATGGCTAGCTCGAGGATGAGATTTTTCAACTTGTTAGATCTAAGTTGAGCAAAAGAGTAGAAGTAGAGTAAGAGAGACACACACACAATTTTATACTGGTTCACCCAAAGATGGCTACATCCAGTCCTCACACCCTTGTGAGATTTCACTAACTTTCAAACAGATCAATCCTCAACCCGAGGATGATTACAACTCGTGTATTCTTTAGCTTCACCAAGCTTACAATCAATTTCTGAATATTTCCAAGTGTAACTCACAAGGAAATTACAAAGTGATATAAGAGTGATTGATACTTAATACTTTTTCAAAAGATTTACAAAGATATAGTGTAGGATCAAAGAAAGTAAGAAGTGAAGGTGTTTTGCTCTTGATTAGCTTTAAGATGCTTGATCTTTTTATGCAAGTGTGTTGTGTATTGAAGAAGATCATCTTGCTGCAATTTATAGAGTTCTTGTGATGTTCATTTCATAAGCCAAGCCTTTTATGACCGTTGGGAAATCCATTTGAGAAATGCCGAGGTTTTTCTTCATAATTACGAAAACGCCATTCAGCTAATTTGAAATATGCCTTCCATGTTTTAGTACGAGGTAGTTGGTTTCTTGGCATTTGGGGACATGAGCTGTCCTATTCTCTTTCCTTGTTTTAAGGTTTGAATGTTGTGTGTTGTCTTTTTCCTTCTCTTTCTTCCAAGCCTTGAAACACTTCACATGTTAGCTTTTTATCTCTCCTCCATTTAATGCCTTATTGCAACATGTGATGTCTCTTTCATTCCTTTCTTCAAGACCTTGTGAAGGCTTCACGTGAAGTCTTCTTCCCTTGCCTTAAGACATGTGATCAAGTTATTTAGGACAAGTTTGTTGTTGCCTTTTTGAAGATTTAATATTATAATCATTTTCAAATCACATAAAGGTACATGTAGCCTTTTGCCTAAGAAGTCTAAGACATGATGAGTTGCCTTCATAAAGTGTTGGGATGCATTTCAAAATGTTGACTCTAGACACATGCTACTATCGTCATTCATCATGCCTTTCTTTTGTATTCTTGCAACTTTTCTCCAAAGGCATTTCTTTAAAATAATAGTATTTTGCCTTTATTGAATGAATCAACAATTCATTCTTTAATACCATTTTGCCCTTGTTGAATAAATCATTCTTTAGTACTATTCTGCCTTTGATGAATGAATTCAAATAATTCATCTTTTAATATTGTTCTGTCCCTTGTTGAATGAATTCAAACCAGCGAGGATGCAGATCTGCAGCTCGTGAGGCCATCCTCAGCATTTTCAATACTTAGCATTTAACTTAGAATTTTCTTCTTTTTCCTTAATGAATAATAACCTGTTTTCTTATGTGAATACACTCAAAAGCACAAATTAGTCTTTAAAACACAATCATAATCTTTTCATTAATTTTGTTATCATTAAAACCAATTTGGAGAGATTTTGTCTCAACAATCTCCCCCTTTTTGATGATGACAAAATTCTTTTAGATTATGATTTTTGTATTATGTAAGAGTGAAATAATTAAACTCCCCCTCAATCATACAAGTGATAATTTTGAAAAATTTCCCTTTTAACATTCAAGTAAAAGCCATTTTTTTTTTTTTGAAATTATGCAATATTGAGGTAAATAGACCATCATAAACACCTAAAATAAATTCCAGCAACTTAAGCAACATACCATAGGTTCAGGAATTCAGCCATAACATAATAATCATAACATCAGATGAGTTCAGTCATAACATCAGCAAACATTGAGTTTAAACAACCATAACGTTAGTAAGCAAAACATAATATGAGTTTAAACATGTTATCAAAGAGTTAACTAACATAAGACAAAATATAATCCATAATCTGACTCCCCCTGAATTAAGTCAACATCAAAAAGCATAAAACAAATTAAAGTAGAGTCATTCAGCGGAAGAGTAGTCTTCAGATGATGAAGATGTAGAGTTGGGAGCAAAAGAGAATTGGGCTGGTAGGATAAGAGGTTGATCATTTTCAGCAGCTGATGAACCCAAATATTTGGTAACCCATTCCAGAATGAGTCCAAACTGATTAATGGTTTTTTGAAAGTGAGAGAAGTTATCCAACAATTTCTTTTGATCTTTCCGAATAGTTTTTAGTAGCTTAAGAACCCTTTTGTTCTCAGTTCCTGCCGATTTCATGCTGGTGGTGGAATCATCACGAGCCCTTTTGGATTTTGAACTTTTAGCCTTATCCTTTGAGACATTTTCATGATGTGGGGCCAAAGGGGATTTGGATTTTTCTTGTAAATTTGGATCAGAATGAGATGAAGCAATATTTGGAGAGATAGGAGATGAGTTCAGACTTACTTGAGATGGTAAAGTGGATTCTTTTGCATGCATGTTCCTATGAGGATTTTTGGAAGAATGATGATTGTAGGATACGTTCATATCAAAAGCCAAATCTTAACCATCACCATCTTTAACAGTATGTGTTGATAGATCCTTGCTGTCTTGTGGAGATTGAGGAAGTGTTGAGCCAACAGAGTTAAAAGAGGGGGTGCGAGAGTGAGATAACAGAGAGGCAATTTTTGTATCTTTGAGGCAGCTTATTCTTTCCTTGAGATGGGGTTTTGCTCAGGCAGATTAATGCGCATTTGTTTGATGTTTTTCATAGAAAAGAAATTGTTGCACTGAATGTGCTCTTCATCATCAAGTGGTACCTTAAAGAACTTAAATATTTTGGTCAAGATCATTCCATAGGGAGCTGATCGACCAACAATGGCAGCATTCAACATATAGCTAAATATGATATTGCCCAGATGAAGGGGTGTTCCTGTTAACAAATGATGAAGGATCAAAATGTCAAGTTCTGTTACTTTTTCATAACTACCAGTGCGAGGAGCAATCGAGTGAACACAAATGTTGTGATAAATCCGACACATGGGAGGAAGGTTTGAAGCTATGAGAGGTTTCTGAGGATGTATCAGGATGTTTTGAAGGACATAATTTCGAGTGACCATATACTGCATATACCAAGTTTCAGCAAAACAGTGTGCTGCAGCATCTTGTATATTAAGGATTTTGCATAGAGAAGTAGGGTTTACGTCCAAATGTACTCCCTTAAGTACAAAACTGAAACCAGTGCTTCCTTTACAGCCATTACAAGCAACATAAAAGGCTTTTACTAACCTTAGGTATTGCGGTTCATTCACTCTAAAGAATGAGGTCCAGCCAAACTTATCAAATACCTTTACAACATTAAAACCACCATTTTTCAGATTGATTAAATCAATATGCTTGCCATGAACCACAGGAGAAGACGACAAAGTCTGTAGGCTGAAAAAGGCATTATATGGTCTTAAACAGGCGCCTCGAGCTTGGTACAACAGAATTGAAGCTTACTTTGTGCGCGAAGGCTTTGAGAAGTGTCTTAGTGAGCACACAATGTTCATAAAGTCGCAAGGAGGTAAAATATTAATAGTAAGTCTTCATGTTGATGATTTGATCTTTACTGGGAATGATAGAGCCATGTGTGCTGAATTTAAAAATTCAAAGATCACTACGCCAAAAATGACATTTTATAGCGCGTCTTTTATAGCGCATATTAAATACAAACGCTGTTGTATGATATTTTAAAAATAATGGAGGATACAACAACGCTTTTTTGACAAGCGCTGTAAAAGGCTTTTTGGAAAGGACCTATTAGAGCGCTTTTTGGAAAAGCGCTGTAAAAGGCTTTTAAAAAAAATAAGAAGGTCTTTTGCAGCGCTTTTTTGACAAGCGCTGTAAAAAAAGTGCTGTAAAAGACTTGCGTTTTCACATAATTAAAGGACCTATTAGAGCGCTTTTTGGAAAAGCGCTGTAAAAGGCTTTTAAAAAAAAATAAGAAGGTCTTTTACAATGTTTTTTTGACAAACGCTGTAAAAAAAATGCTGTAAAAGACTTGCGTTTTCACATAATTAAAGGACCTATTAGAGCGCTTTTTGGAAAAGCGCTGTAAAAGGCTTTTAAAAAAAATAAGAAGGTCTTTTACAACGCTTTTTTTGACAAGCGCTGTAAAAGACTTGCACTTTCACATAATTAAAGGACTTATTAGAGCGCTTTTTGGGAAAGCGTTGTAAAAGGCTTTTAAAAAAAATAAGAAGGTATTTTACAGCGCTTTTTTTGACAAGCGCTGTAAAAAAAACGCTGTAAAAGACTTGCACTTTCACATAATTAAAGGACCTATTAGAGCGCTTTTTGGAAAAGCGTTGTAAAAAGCTTTTAAAAAAGCGCTGTAAAAGGTAAATCGTTTAAGTTTCCTCTTTATTACATAAACTTCACTACGTTTTAGTGTCCTCCTCTTCATTATCCTTCTCATTGCGAACCCTATTGTCCCTACGAACAATATTGTTAGCCATCTCCATTGCAAATCATCTTCATATTTGTTACTATCCCTACGAACATTATTACGTACTCTTCTCATTGCAAATCCTACTCTGTCCTACGAACCGTTCGTATTTCTGCACATTCTCGTCGTTCCTTCTTAAACGAAACCGTAACTATATGAACCCTACATATTTCTTCGCACTCTTCAGGTATTGTATTCATTTATTCAATTATTTCTTACATACATATATATATATATATAATGTGTTTGTTAATGCTAATAATCATATTTATTTGATAACGCTTTACAAGTTTTCCGAGCTCAAATGGGTTCTACAGTGTCGAAGGAAAAATCAAATAAATCACATGGATTTCAATAAAGGTTTGAAATATATTGCCTTTAAAATTTCATTAACAATCAATGCACAAATATTTATTGACTTATATGTTTTATTTTATAGTGCTCTCATCAAACTAACAACATGGACTGCGGATACTGTATATTGCGATTTATGAAGGAGATTGTTGATATAATCCCAGAAAGAGATCTAATTGAAATAAAGGAATGCACCTATTACAACACTTTTTTTAAAAAGCGCTGTAAAACTAATACAACAAGCAGCACGTTTTTAGAAGAGATTTACAACGCTTTTTTTATTTTAAAGAGCGCTGTTGTATCTTTTTACAGCGCTGTGGTATCTTTTTACAGCGCTGGATACTGCAACACTTAATTTTTTGAAAAAGCGTTGTAAATGGCTTAAAAAAAGTGCTGTAAAATACCATTTCTGGCATAGTGGATGCTGGAGTTTGATATGACTGACTTAGGAAGAATGAAATATTTTCTTAGAATAGAAGTTAAGTAAGGTTCAGATGGAATTTTCATTTGTCAAAGAAGGTATGCACATGAAGTGTTAGGAAGATTTGGCATGAGAGACTATAATGCAGTAAAGAATCCAATAGTCCTAGGTACACGGCTGTCCAAGGATGAAGGTGGAATTAGAGTTGATGAAACTTTATTTAAACAGGTAGTTGGAAGCCATATGTATTTAACTGTCACTAGGCCTGACTTGATGTATGGTGTTAGTCTAATAAGCAGGTTCATGTCTAGTCCCACTACATCACATTGGCTTGCAGCAAAAAGAATTTTAAGGTACTTGAAAGGAACAACTGATAATGGGATATTGTATAAGAAAGGAGAAAACAGCCTGAAATTCACAGCCTTTACAGACAGAGATTATGTCGGCGATTTAGATGATCGAAGGAGTACTTCTGGCTTTGTGTTTATGTTAGGGTCTACTGCTGTTTCATGGTCCACAAAGAAACAATCAGTGGTTGCTCTTTCTACTACGGAAGCAGAATATATAGCAGCAACATTATGTGCTTGTCAGTGTGTCTGGCTTAGAAGGGTGTTGGAGAAACTTGGAATGGAAGAAAAGAAAGGAACTGCAATTATTTTTTATAATAGCTCCATTACACAACTGTCTAAGAATTCAATGTTTCATGGAAAAAGCAAGCATATTGATGTAAGATTTCATTTCTTAAGAGACTTGGTGAATGATGAAGTTATTGAGATGAGTTACTACAACTCTCAGGATCAAATTGCAGATATCATGACAAAGCCAATAAAATTGGAGCAGTTTGAGAGACTTTGTGACATGCTTGGAGTGATTGAAGCTGCTAAAGTAAGCTAAATGCATATGCATTAGCTTAAGGGAGGGAATATTAGATATGTTTAGTATTTGTTTCAGATGCATTAGTTTAAGGGAGGGAATATTAGTTATGTCTTAGTATCTGTTATGTTATTTGGTCCCAGTCTTTAGGGAGAATAAGTCCATTTCTGTTTCAGACTTAGTAGCCATGTTGTAGGCTTGTAAAATGTGGTCAGTTATTTTTCTTTCTGTTGGTAAAAGGCAATAAAACAACCTCAATGATGAATTCAATAATACATGCAGTCTTTCTTCTTTTCTGTATTCTCAAATTTCTGAATTTTAACAGTATCTAATCATAAATATATATATATATATATATAAAAAAAAAACCTACGTGTAAAGTCCAAAAAGAGCAAAGGAAATAGTTTTATTGATAGTAAATCTATTATAGCCCTCCATTTGATAGATTTTTAGATTCGCCCCTAATAAGTGTGGGTGTTTTTAGACACCGTCATTTTTTGAGCTATTTTTTTAGGATGTGTAAAATTGTTATTTTATATATATATATATATATATATATATATAATATATATATATAATCATTTATTTTATTTTATATTTTTTTATATTTTTATTTTATTTTTATTTAGTAGTTATTATTTAATTGTATTAATTATAATAATTATTTACATTTATTTTTATATATAGACAGAGACAAAGAAACACGACTCTATTATTGGTTGGGAAAGCTAACTCCGACAAAGGAAAGGATTATGATTTATATTTTAACTCCAACAAAAAAAACACACACTCAGTGGGTACCAGCAAAAAAACACATAATGGGTAGGGTAAAAACCCGCATAACAGGTATGAGCACGGGGACGGATAATTACCCGCAAAATCAAACGGGTATGGGTGTGGATACGGGTATGGGTACTATAGTACCCACCATGTCCCGCACCCGCACTTATATAAATATATTATTTATTTATTATATTAATATTTAGTTTAATTAATTGTTTTCCTTTATGTTTTAATATCTATTAATATCATTGGACCATTACAATATTTATAATCAAATCAAAAAATAAACATTTGTAAACTTTTTAAGAATTTGTTTACGATGAATAGTTAAATAATTGTGTCTTCATAACTAAAAGTTATATTTTATTAATCGTGTCTTTATAATTATACTTGCAACTTCTTATAAATTGTTTTTACTAATCTCAAATAATATTGTCATAAGAGTTGCAACTTCATACCTTACCCAAACTCTACCCATTGACATCCCTAAAATAAGAAAACTAATAAAGGTATGACCATTTTTCAAACGATTGTTTTGGTGTTGGTTTCACTTAAATTTGACTTACGGTAAAGAAGAACAATGCAAAATGATTAATTTGATAAACAGAGAACTCAGATATTTTATAGAGAAATTGATATAGTTAAAAATTTGAGAAATTGAGTTTGTTTGACTAACTAGAGCAGTATTGTGTTTCCTCTCCCTTCTACGGAGGCGGCGGCAAGTAGCTCATTTTATTAAGATTCACATATATGGGTCAAGTCTATTGGTCCCCTTATTTATTTTATGTATTACTATTATTTTTTTTATTTTACTAGAACAAACTTAATAGTTACTTAATCTCTCTTTTTATTTTACTATAATAAAATATAGTTGTCAAGGTTTAGGGTTCAAGATTCAGGGTAAAGAGTTTAGAGGTTACGATTTACGATTTAGGTTTAGGATTTAGAGTTTATCGTTTAGTATTTAGGATTTATATTAGGGTTCGGGGTTAAATATTTAGGGTTATCTTTATTACGAATTCTAACTACTAAATGAAGATAATAATATCATTTAGTAAAATAGTGTTGTCTAATAATTATGTAATTAGTAATTTGTTTGACAACTCTATTTTTTTAAATGTTATTACTATCTTCGTTTTATAGTTTTATTCCATAACAATTAGTGTGTTAGTGTACATGATTTGATATTAAGAGTTTAGGGTTCAAGGTTTAAGTATATTATTTAGGGTTTAGGGTTCGGGGTTTAAAGCCATCTTTGTTGCGAAGTATAGATAATAATAAAATCTAATAATATAAAGTTATCAAGTAAAGATATAATTATTATTTATTTGAGAATAATATTTTATTATATGTTATTAGTTTCTTCGGTAAGAAAAATAAATACAAAACGAAGATCATACTAATATTTAATAAAAGAGAGTTGTCACATAAAGTAATAATTATATATTTATTTGACAATTCAATTTTGTATATTTGAATAATTTTTAAATTAAATTATAAAATAATATTTATTTATCGATTTATTTTAGTTAAAGTGTGGGTAATTAGATACCCAGAAGATAAAGGTACAAGTATTAAAGTTGATATCCAAAAGGATACTGATACAAGTATGGGTATTTTTTTAAACTGCGGGTATAGGTACGGGTACTATAGTACCCTACCCATTGCCATCCCTAATGTAGAAGAGACAAAATTTACCTTATTTCACCAATTCTTGTTGCCACACTTACGTGTAAGGTATCAGACAATTATTACATAATATATGGTATTAAATATTTAAAATATGTAGAATTATTTAGTAATTTATGACATTTTAAAAATTTAAATTATTTATTTAACAGTATCAACGATTTTTTAAATTATATACAAATATTTAATTAATTATTTAAATTTTTAGTATTGTTTTTTTATTTATTAAAAAAAGCAAATAATAAAAATTAATTTGAAAGAAAAATAAATAAACAGATTATAAGAATAATTTGTTTTTATATTTTACTATGATATATATCTATCCTATCACAATTTGGTTTGTATCAAATTTATACGATATAATATTGTAACTAGTTTGTTTATACGTCTGATATTTATCATTTAATGAATTCTTTTTATTAAATTATAACTTTTTAAATATATTCATTGTTATTATTAAATTGAATATCATTTTCTGAGTTTGTATTTAAAATCTTGTTGTATGTAATTTTTGTGCTATTTATTATATTTAATTATTTATTTAAGTTAATTGTTATTTCTTTAATTAAATTTTATCTTTTAAATATCACTTCTTCATATGTTCACACTTTTTTTTTAATATTTTAGTTTAATTGCAGTTTTAATCTCTTATTTTAGTTGAATCGCGAAAGTTGTATTCCTATTTTATTTCTTTTCCATTGTGGTTCCTTTAACATAATTTTGGTTTAAAACTTGATGAAATTTCATTTTTTTAACATTTATTTATGTCACATCGTGTCTTAAGATCTCATGTACAACAATTGTACCTGAAATTTATGATCATAAATGGTGTAACACAACTTTAAAAAAATGAAATTCTATCAAATTTTGGACAAAATTCTGTTTGAAGACTAAAATTGAAGAAAAATAAAATAGGGGACTACTTTTACAATTCAGCTAAAATAAGAAACTAAAACTACAATTAAACTTAATAATTTTAAAATCTATTAATATGGAACCTATTGAGCTATTTTTTGAAAATATTATTTATTTATTTAAATTGTTTGATTGTTTTATTTCTCTATCGCCTCTGGTTTTATAGGCATTCTTTATCTCTTCTTATTAGTTTAAATTTTTTTACGGTACTTATTAGTTTCGTTTCATATATTGGTATATGAAACATTTATTAGTATTACACATTTCACATGAAGAAAACGGCTAACAAGGCATTACATATAAAATATTTATTTATTTTTATATATATACAAGAACCTTATGTTTTCAATAGAAAAAAACAATTTTTTTTTCTTTATAAATTACATTGTCTCTTTTTTATTTCTTCAAGCATTAATCTTTATTATTTTTTTCTACCTGGAAAAGCGTACGATTACTCTCTTTTCTTTTATTTCAAGACAACTCTATTTCCACCAGTATGTCTATCATCTTATTGATGTATATTTATTGTATGTGTTGGTGTCGATTTACTAATATTTGTGCCAATAATAAAATTAATATTATTTATTTTTAACTAAAGTTTGGTTGGTGTTGTAACTTTTTTTATAACATGTGAATTAAAATGAGTATTATTTTGGCGAGCTAACTAGGCTTCGCCAAACTACAGGGTAGAACAGAATGAACATTTAATTCAATCATCTAAGTTGGTTTACTTTATTCTTTCTGTTGTTTTAACACATGTTTATTACTCTAGATAAACTATCAAGGTCCACTTTTGGACGATTTTATGATAGAAGTTTCAAGATTTCTCATCCCATCATATATTCTTAAAAGCCGCTAAAATTCACTTTTATCAAATTTAAACCTCCTCAAATTAACCACTCTTGAACATGAATTATCTGAATTGACCATTCGAGAGATATAAATACTAACTTCAAATTTGTCAAAATTATACACTTTTAAATTAGTTTAGAAGTGTAAGAAATTCTTATATATATTTTACACTATTAAATTAGCCAATTTATATACATGTAAATATCCTAAAAAAAAATTACAGCTCAGTATTTACACCTTCAGATTTATTTCAGACTAATCTTGTATGGATTGGTTTCAAAAAAATTAAAATCAAAAGAAAAGCAATTGCAAATTACAGGACTTTTAAAAATATACACAGTGGAAGGAGAAACTCTAGAAGTTTTAAAAAATTTACACCTTATTAGGCCGAATGCTGTTAGGCCCAATTTAAATTGCATAGCTCGTCTCATTAATTTGTATTTGACAATTCTACCCTATACCTCTCATCTAACTTCCTAACCTTACATTAAAAAATATTTACCCTTTTGAATTCTAACAACTTTTTTTTTAATTATTTTAATTTTATTTAATTCAAAAATAATTTTCTGAAATAATTTTTCATTCTTTCAACTTAATTTTTTAGTTTTTTTATAATATTGAAAAGTTTATTTGTCTGACATGATTTTTTCAAATTATTTTTACTTTTTAGAACTTAGTCACAGTTCAATTGTAGTTAAAGTTTTTTCCAAACAAATTGATTTTTTTTTAGACATGAAATTATAACGAAATTTTTAAAAGATAAAGATAATATTC
>JBBPBT010000938.1:3818729-3831612 GCA_037974875.1 Cicer bijugum | reverse complement strand
ATCTATGACCATCTTTTTATATATGGAGGTAAAAGCCAATGCCAAAAATAATATACATATTTTTATTGTGTTTCTATAAATATAAAAATCCTTAAAAATTTAGTTTAGTATTTAAACCTCCAAGTTTATTGCAGACAAATCTCTTATGAATTGATTCCTAAAAAAATAAAAATAAGAAGAACAACAATTACAAATTATAAGACTTTAAAAAATGTACCGAGTGGAAAGAGAAACTCTCTAGAATGTTATTAGGCCCACTTTGGATTGCAATAGCCCATCTCATTAATTTATTTATTACAAATCTACCTTATATCGCTTACCTAATTTCCTAACCTCACATTAAAAAAAAAAAATTCTCTTTCGAATTCTAATCACTTTTTTCCAATTATTTTAACTCTTAAAAAATTCAAAAATAATTTTCTGATATAAGTTTTAGTTTTTATTTATTTATAATATTTGAAAAGTTTTCTTGTCTGAACATGATTTTTCAATTTTTTTTTAAAAAGAGTCACTTTGCTTTGGAATGAATCAATATTTAAGGAATATTTTTGGCGTTAGGAGGTTCAGCTAGAGGATATATGATAGACGTGTAAAACATTTATTTTGCATTGGAATAATATTTATTTGGATGTGCAAAATTAATAAAAAAAATTAAATAAGTGTATCAAACACATTAAAAAATAAAATATTATTATGTTGATTATATATATATATATATTAAATACAATAATATTTATTGTATCATTATCCTTTGTTTTTATTAAATTTTATATTATTTTATGTCTCTTTAGCATACGTATCAAACGGACCCTTAAAATCAATGCTAGTGATAATTTTAATAAAGTTTAATTGCAGTGTTGACCCTCCTATTTTAGTTGAATTGTGAAAGTAGTCTCTTTCGCCCCAGTTTTTGTCCTCAAATAGAATTTTAGTCTAACATTTGATGAAATTTTAATTTTTAAAGTCGTATTACACTATTTATGATCGTATATTTAAGGTACAATTATTGAAAATGAAATCTTGAGACATAATGTGACTTAAATAAATACAAAAAAAAATGAAATTTCATGAAATTTTGAACTAAAATTCTACTTGAAGGATTAAAATTGAAGAAAAATAAAATAGAGTAACTATTTTCGCAATTCAACTAAAATAGGGAGACGAAAACTGTAATTAAACCTTTTAATAATGTAAGTAACGAACTCTTTAATTTTGTGAATGTAACGAATATGCTACATGCTACATTTTACATTTGACACATTCAAATGTTACTATTACTTGCGAGAATTTCGTGTCAAGATATATCATGCTTTGGAAATAAGACAAACTAGAATATAACCCGCGCAACGCACGGGAATATACAGATTTTAACATATTAGTTGTATTGTGAGTAAAATTTTAAAATTTTAAAAATAATATAAAATATATAAATTTTAATATATTAGTAGTATTGTAAATAAGATTTTTATATTTCAAAAATAATATAATTTATTTATTTTGTTTGTAGAATATTTTTTTTAAATGAGTTTATTTGAGTAATTATTATATATGAGTTGGCAAACACACGAGAATATGTAAAATATTTTGTATAACCTAATTGCAACTATTATTGATATAACTATTATATCAATAATTATTTGACAATTGAGACATAAAACTTGATATTAATTTTTTAAAATAATGTGGAATTAATGTGAAAAATGATGGACAAACGTTATGAAATAATAATGTGACGTTATAAAAAATAATAATGTGGAATTAATTTAGAAAATTTTGATTAGACGTTATAAAATAATATTTAATTAAGAGACATACTGAATGGCGTATAGGATTTGTAAAAAGCTAGAGACATACTGAATGTCACGTCAGTTTTTTGGCTGAGGTGGGAAATTTTTGCATACATAGAAGAAATAGTGTGAGGTGGCAGCGGAGTCTGATTTAAATATATATAATAGATCACCCTAAAAATAACAACATAAAACATCACCCTAAAAAAATAATAAATAATTTTTTAACTTAAATATTAAATATTATTCTTTTATCTATAAATGGTAAATAGTTTTCTTCCAAAGACAATAATAATATATATTATTGATATAACTATTATATTAATAATTATTTGACAATTGAGACATAAAACTTGATATTAATTTTTTAAAATAATGTGGAATTAATGTGAAAAATGATGGACAAACGTTACGAAATAATAATGTGACGTTATAAAAAATAATAATGTGGAATTAATTTAAAAAATTTTAATTAGACGTTATGAAATAATATTTAATTAAGAGACATACCGAATGGCGTATAGGATTTGTAAAAAGCTAGAAACAAAACTCTCTGTAATGATCTCCACGTCAGCTTTTTGGCTGAGGTGGGAAATTTTTGCATACGTGGAAGAAATAGTGTGACGTGGCAGCAATTTAAATATATATAATAGATTTTTTAAAGATAGCGATCTTGTTGGAGAGAAAGCAACATCTATTAATTCCACTTTTAATAAAGTTTTTTTATGAAAGTGTTTTATAAGATAAGAAAAAATATATATATATATATATATATATATATATATATATATATAAACCAAATTATCTTATATAATAAGCGTCCAAAGGGTAAATAACTTGCCTGATTTGAGAACCATTTTAAATAATTTTTTCATTTTTAGAGTAAAGTTTATGTCTCCTAGTTTTTGTTTTTCTTTTCTTCTTAATAATCTGTTTCATAAAAAAAAATGCAGTTACAAAAATTGGAAATAAATCAATATTTTGATCTTTCAAATTGTTAAGGTTGAATAATTTAATTTTTATAATTTTTAATTTAATTCTTTTAAATTTATGAAATGATAAATAACTTCTTTAAATCAAAAAACATCAACCAAATTAATTTATAAATCAAAATGTTTCTATAAAAATTTACATGCATTTAAATAATCTTTTCTTGCAGTAATACAAGCATATAATCTTTAAAATTTTGATACTAAGTTTGAAAATAGTTAAAATTAGGCTTGAGTGTGTTGATATTCACTCCGCACCTGAACCCATATACTAGTAATATTATTGTAATTTTTATATTTTATATATATGTATATATTGAATAAACTAAATATTATTTTAAAATATTAAAATCTTATCTCTATAGATAATAACTTTTAATTTTATTATTGTTTAATAATAATTATTTTATTATATTGATTATAATAGATATGATTTTAAATTTATAGTTTTATATATATGAATGAGTGCGGATGTGAATGGAAAAACTAAAACTCTATTGCTGGTGAAGATAAAACGGGACGGTGCAGATTTTCTTGGATGAGTCGAATGCGGGGACGCTAGAGCCAAAATCCACCCTAGCCCACTACATTGTCATGTCTAGTTAAACTTAACTTTATAGTAGGTAAAAATGAAGTAGCATAGGTATTTATTGTTTAAAAATTATATTTTATGCCTCTAAATTTATACTTTTATCATACATTTTATATAAACTACCTATTTTATTTTTTTCTTTTAAACAAAAATAATTTTTATACTCTACTAAGATGTGTTTTCAAAGTTTTATATATTAAAAAACTTTTTTATCGTCATCACAATAATTGTATCAATAATTGCATCAATGATTTTCAAATAATCATCACAATAATGGCATCAATGATTTTCTTTTCTTTATTATGCATGTTTAAATAAGGTGGGAGGACCCTTCTGATTTTGATAATCGTGCGTCAGTAATGCTATTGGCATACTGTTGAAAGTATTCCAACTCTCCATCTTTCATCCTTGCTAAGGGAACATGTCATTGTTTTGGGCAAGGGAACCAATTAACAGTGAAGAGATAGATACTGAGGGACTAAATCATAAAATAATAGTATTGTAGATTCACATCAAATGGTATTGTTTAATGGTTAATCAGATTCCATTATTTTTAATGTAAATCCCATTTTAACTTCTATTTATTAAAAAAATATAATGATTTGAACAAAAAATTTATATATATTCATAAAAATAATAAATAGTTAAACAAATTTTATTTCTAATTGATGTTTTAGTTTCCATCCATAGTAATTTTATTAGTTCTAGTTTTATTGGCATTTTCAGATGTTTTAAGTCGAAATATTTATAATATTTTGTGATATTTTATATTTTTTCAAAGTAGAAATGTAGTTAGCATTCTAACTTGCGATAGTATATTAAACATATAACAAATGCTAACATCAAGACGCTTGTGAATAAATTAAATATAATTTTTTTTGTAATTATAAATATATTAAAAGTTATGTTCTCAACTCATTTAAAGTTTAAATTTTATTATATTTATTAAAAAATAATAATTTTTAATTGTTTAACAAGTAACAAGTATCCTTGCGATACTTATTAAACATATTAATTAATTTGCTGTACAGAAATTACACTTCATATACTAATGATGAGTTACTTTTCATTAAGTATAAAAGTCATATATGTCATTTGATGAAAATAATTCTCTATTTTCCCATTATTTAATATAATTATTTTATTTTATTTTCTTTTTCTTTTTCTTTTTAATACTCCACCGAAACTGGATATATACTTGGAAAAAGTTGGTTTAATTGTAAGGGAAGCGGTGTATAGAGATTCCTATGATAGAGAGAGACACACAAACCTTATAAGTTTTTTAACTCAGTCATAAAAATAATATTAGTTTGAGTCATCTTTTGGAATATATATCCAAAATAGTAATTAGAAACCCACAAATATAATCATGTCAGTTTCAGCAACATCATCATCACTACTTGCTCCCACTCCATATGACAACTCCAATATCTCTCGACGTTCAGCAAATTTTCATCCTACCATTTGGGGAGACCATTTAATTTATTCAATATGTTTAGGAACCTATGGTAATACAACCATATTATTAATTATATATTAAGCTTCATTTGCGTTATGAAATATTATGCCAACTCTTTTATTTATATTCTTAGTCAATTTTTGGTGTATAGCTACATACCTAACAAGAATTCTTGCATTTGCCACTAAAATTTATGCTTATGATCAATGTCAAAGAATTTTTAATGTGTAGGAAGTTGATGAAATAATGAAGCAGATTGTAATGCTAAAAGAAAAGATGAGCAAGATGCTAGTCCCTATAAAAGAGAATGCCACGAGACCTTTGGAGGAGGCTAATTTGATCGATTCAATCCAACGGTTGGGATTGTATCATCATTTTGAGCATGAGATTGGAGAAGTGTTACAACATATTCATAATAGTTATGTTGAAAATGGAGCAATGACTCTTAATGAAGACTTTCATTCTGTTGCACTTGTCTTCAGGTTACTAAGGCAACAAGGATATCACATTTTGCCGGGTAGGCCCCACCCTATCTATGATCTATTAAATTTCAATATTAAAGTATTTCAAAAATGTGTATGGCACAACAAACATATGTGAATTTATATTCAAGACTCTTTAGATGAGATAATAAAAAAATCTTATAGTTTAATTAGATGTGGCACATTTAAACTTTGATAATACAATGTCATTAAAATATTTGAAATAAAAATATGAGAGCGGAACAAAAGTAAAATGTGAAATTCAATTAAGATATTCAAAACATAATCATCCTAAATTTAGACATACATATTGGTTTTCAGATGTTTTTAAAAAGTTCAAAAACAAACAAGGAAATTTCAGTGAAACACTTCTTGGTGATGTTGAGGGAATGATAAGTTTATTTGAAGTCACACATATGAGGATTCATGGAGAAGATATATTAGATGAAGCGTTTGTTTTCACTTCATCACACCTTCAAATGATGATCCCTCAATTGAGTCTCTCTCTTGCTGCAAAAGTTAATCATAGCTTAAAGTGGCCACTCTTCAAGAACTTGCCTCGGCTAGTAGCAAGATATTACATTTCCACTTATGAGGAAGACCCCTCACATGATGCAACTTTATTACTACTTGCCAAGTTAGATTTCAACGTGCTTCAAAAACAACACAAAAAAGAAGCTGGCGAACTTTCAAAGTAAGTGTCACATTAAAAAAAAAGTTGAGTTATCAATTGAAAAAATAATTTGATCTCTACTGTTTATGTCTCTTGGATCTTGACTATTGAATTTGGTTTGTTTTCTGTAATGAATTAGATGGTGGAAAGATTTGGATTTGAAAACAAAGTTGCCTTTTGCACGTAATAGAATCGTTGAACTTTACTTTTTGATGTTGGGAGTGTATTTTGAGGTTCAATACTGCCTTGGTAGAAGAATAATGACAAAGATCGCATCATTGTCAAAGAAGAGCTACAACTTTTCACATGTGCGATTGAAAGGTTTAAGGTTTATCTACGGAATTTTTAATTTTTAATTTTCAATATTGAATTACATTATTAATTTTGAGGGAAATTTTAAATTTGTTGTCAAACTCTTAATTTGACAATATGAATTTGAAATTTTAGATGGGATATCAAATGCATGGATTGTCTACCAGAGTACATGAAATGTGCCTATAAATCCGTTTTGGATCTTTATGAAGAAATTGAGCAAGAGATGGCCAAGGAAGGAAGGACATCATGTGTAATCCATGTAAAAAATGAAGTAAAATCTTGGACTTGTTTGATTCACTTTCTAAAAAATGTTTTTAAAATTTTATTTAAAAATTAAAAAACTTTAAAATCTGTTTGGTGAACTATTTTTAGAACACAATTTTGAAAATTTAATTTGTAATTTTTGGTTTTCGGTACTAAATAATCAAATCAAATTCACACCATTTTGTTTTTTAATTTTTAGTTTCAGTTTTAAAAATACAAAAAGACCGATTAGTTACACTTTTCATTAATGGCAACTTAAGTAATTTTGATAAGATTATGAAATAATATTTTTGAGGCTTGTCCTCGCGTGGTTCATAGTTTATCGTTCATTGAATAGTTGTAATTCAACACACATTTATCAATCTCTTTTTTCAACACCTTTTGTTTTTTTTTAAATTTTATCTAATTATTTGTTTAACTTTTTATTATAGTTTTGTGTGTATATATAACCATTTAATTTAATAAGTATAAAAATTACAGTCTCTTAGAAGTTTTATGGTGCAGTTTGAATTGATTTTGGTTTGATTTGGATTACTTTTCTAATAAAAAACTCAAACTAATTTGATTTGATCCAACTAAATACGGTTATAATTAAATCAGAGTTTAATTGATTTAATTTATAATTATAAAAAAGAAATATTCATACAAATATATATTATCAAATTGTTAAAAAAAATAAATTAAATCAATAAACATTATTAAAAAATTAAAAACAACAAGATTCACTTATGATTTATTAACTATTAACTGCACATTTACTCTTTTGGTACATGTTGGCACCAAGATGATAAGATTTGTCCAATCCTCCTATACCGACGCCAAATGGTGGAATAGCAATTATATACCAACAATGGAAGAATACATATCACTAGGAAGCCTAACTTCTGGTTACTATCTACTGACAGCAGCATCCTTCATTGGAATGGGATGCATTGATACACAACTTGCTTTTCAATGGATAACCAATAACCGCAAAATTGTTAATGCTGTATCAATGCTTCTCAGACTCGTCAATGATATTGTTTCCAACGAGGTAATCAAACTACAATCATTTTTCAATTTTCTATAAATCTTTAATTTACTTATTTACTCCTATCATAAATTATTTATTTAAATATTTTATAAATAAATTAAAAAAAGCTACATATATTATTTTTATCAACTATTAATATAAATATTTATCATTATAATGATAAAAAAAATAATGATGTATGTAGATTTAATTGTTTATAAATACATATAAATGCACATATTATAATTATAACAAATATTTTTGTATACAAAGTTTATCTAAAATAATATTTGATCATACGATCCTATCAAACTCGGACCAAGATCATAAGCAATAAATCTCCACTACTTGTATCAAAATAAGCAATAAAATTTTAATTATTTTAAATAAAATTAATATATTTTAATTCTATAATGTAGTATTTTTTGAATAAGAGTCAAAATTAAATAAAAATTTGTTTGTGAAGTCTTGTTCAGCTGATAAATATTTATATTGATAAATTCGATATTATATTTAAAATTTGAAATTAAATTTTTCACAATGGTAGGTGTGAATTTTAAGTGATATTCATTACTTTATCTACAAAGAAATAAAAATGTAATAATTAATTTCATTTCGTCACTTCCTAAATAATAGAATGAGATATTAAATGCTATCCAAAATGATTCGCTCCATTTTGTTTTGTTCCACTCTTTTTTATCTTATTCTACTTCACTCCACTATCTTTATTTATATTATTCAAATAGAGCCTTAAACGATAGGGTACAGTGCTTATCAGTAGTTATTATTTAATATTTTATGCGGGTTTGATGTATCATATATTTGGGCCTATTATTTTACAATGTAATCTACAGACTCTTAAATTAGATTGTTGACCAGTTCATAAATGTGACATATATTTGTTGTATTTCTTCAAGCTTCTCTTTTGTTTTATGACTAACTTTGGTAGTTACTCCTCATGTGTTTATAAAAAAAATCATAATTTTAGATTATTTAATATTACATGTGTTTATGTTAATTAGTTTGAGCAGAAAAGAGGGCATGGTGCGTCTGCTATTGAGTGCTACATGAAAGAACATGGTGTGTCAAAAAAAGACGCAGTTAATGAAATTTCAAGACAAGTAACAAATGCTTGGAAGGATATCAACGAGAGTCTCCTTGATCCAACTGAAATGCCGAAGCCTCTCCTTGTGACAATTCTCAACTTTGCACGTGGGGTTTATGTGATTTACAAAGATGGAGATGGTTACACTCACTCCAAAGGATCCAGGAAGAATTTGATTAAATCTCTTTTGTTGAATCCATGTCAAATATGACAAAATTAGGGTCCACTCTGAAGTAGCAATGTCAATTTACAAGAAAGTGGGAGTTTGAATTGTAAATGCACTTTTTAAATATTTCTGTTAAAAACTTAAGAAAATAACTCAAGATTGATCTTGGTTGTGAAAACAGAAAACAGAGAATGTTCTTGGTTTTAACCAGAAAACAAAGAACGCTTTTGGTTAGTTAAAATCAGTAATTCAGTTTATGTATTTAACTTGATAATCAATCAAACTGAAAGTAAATAGATAAGGGAAGAGATACCACACAGCGATATATCCTGGTTCACCCAACTCGGATTACATCTAGTCCTCACAACCGTGAGATTTTCCACCAAGTGTTTAAAACAAAGAACCTTCTTGATTTTACAGCACCTAGTCTAGATCAACCTTGATCTATTTCTATCTCTATTACTTTCTACCCAGAAAGCAACAACAACACCTATCTAACTTTGATAGGATTTAATATAATCTAAACAAACTATAAAGAAACTCTTATAGTTTGAGTTTTTACAATAAGATTGTTTTCGACAGAATCTGAGATATCTCAACTCTTGTTTGAGAATTGATTCTTTACAAAGAACTCAGTAATGATTAAGCAATCTGATATGAGAGTTTGGGACTGCTTCTTCTTTGCGAAATTTGAGAATTTCAAGTATGTGTATGTGATTGATTTGTGGGATTTTACAGCACTTGAATTTCTTGCCTTGATCCTGGATATTGGCCTTCTATTTATAGGCATTAGAGGCCTTTAATGAAAGTCAAAAAGAGCTATTGATAGTGCTCTGTAGTTTGACTGAAGCCAATATATTAGATTAAAAATAAACCAGCTTTGAAAAACTGCTTTTTGACTTTTCTGGTTTAGCATTAAAGCAGTTTTGTCTTCTAGTTAAAAAACCTTTGACGTTTCTCCCTTGATCTTGGATGGAAGGTATAGTTTCGATCTTGAGCCTTGAATGTAGCCAGGGGAGTTTGGAGAAGAATTATAAGCCATTGCAGAAGAAAATACATAGCTGCTGGAGATATGCAGAAAATGGAGATTGATTATCAATCTTGGTCTGTCAATTTGAACTTTCTTAAGATTTAATAATCAATCTAGAGTTCCTGTTTTAATCATTCTGGATGTCTTTTGCAGTGTCTTATCATATATCAAGGTTGATCAAACTTTCTTGACAGTTTGATTTTAAGAGTTACAAACTGTCTTGATTTTTGTCTGACTTTGAGTCCTTTTATTTTAGAGATCAGATAACCTTTTTGAGCTTGGATGAATCTGATTTGTTTCTTGCCATGTACAAATTCTATTTGAATAAATTTCCAGGGCAGACTCTTCGTTAAAGAGGTAGAAAAAGATTGATCAATATGTTGTAATGAACATTCTTGAAACTGGAAATCATTCTCTGTTTTAATTCAGATTGTTCTTGTTGCTGTCTTTTCTGTTTTGCATGATTCTATTCTTAATTAAATTCACTCAAAAGCACAAGTTAAATTAACTTAACAATTAGAATCATAATTAATATTCTTAATTAACTTTTTATTTATTTTCATTAAAACATTAAATTGAGATTTTGTCTCAACACACCCAACTTATTTTGAGCCTTGAAGTAAAAATTTAAAGGTGAATACTCTTCCTCTTAAAAAATGAAGATTTAGCTGATTTTTTCTCTCAAGAAGAATAAATTTTGAGTGAAGTATATGATCCAAAGTATATTTTCAGTAGTATTTTATACATCTTCCGAATAAATAATGGGAGTTGAATGAACAATTACTATTTTTAAATAAATAGTAATATTATAATTTATGTGTTATAAATTTATATTTTTTTAAGCATCATTATTACTTACATTTTGTTGTGTGTCGATGATGGCTACCTGGACTTGATTTATTAGTTTATTGAGAGTAAGAAGACCATATTGGTTAAGTAATGTACTTACATAATTTGAGTTTCACGTATTTATAAATGCTATAATCATTTAACATATATTAAGATGCATGTTCTCCCTAGGGATGGCAATTAGACCCAGACCCAGTGAGTACCCGCAAAAAAAACCCACAATGGGTAGGGTAAAAACCCGCATAATGGGTATGGGTACGGGGACGGGTAATTACCCGCAAAATTAAACGGGTATGGGTACGGGTACGGGTACTATAGTACCCACCCCGCACCCGCACCCGCATTTATCTAAATATATTATTTATTTGTTTATTTATTTATTATATTAATATTTAGTTTAATTAATTGTTTTCCTTTATGTTTTAATATCTATTAATATCATTGGACCATTACAATATTTATAATCAAATCAAAAGATAGATGTTTGCAAACTTTTTAAGAATTTGATTATGATGAATAGTTAAATAATTGTGACTTTATAACTAAGAATTATATCTTATTAATTGTGTCTTTATAATTATACTTGTAACTTATAAATTGTTTTTACTGATTTCAAATAATATTGTTGTAAGACTTGCAACTTCTAAAATATTATTATGGATATTTGAATGTATATTGTAACAAGTGTTCATTTGAAATGTTTTGAGTTAGAAAATATTTTGGTTTATAATATTTTATAATTTAATTTATGATATTTGGATAATTTTTAAATGGGTAAATACCACATATAGTCCCTTAACTTAATTTCAGTTAACGTTTTAGTCTTTTATCTTCTTTTTTTTTTCCCTGATTTGGTCTTTTATTTTAATTTTAAGTGGCAATTTGATCTTTTATGTTTTAAAATGTCAACAATTTTATCCTTATTTTTTGCAAAATTTTAAAAAATTCATCAAAAATTTCAAATAAAACACATAAAATTAATTATCATCCTCAATATAATGCAATTTCATCAAATTTATAACTTAAATATTTAAATAAACTCATATTTTTATCTCTAACAAAATCAAATAAAAAATGGCACATATGAGTTTATTTGAAGATTTGAGTTATAAATTTGATAAAGTTTATTTTATATTAAAGAATATAACTAAATTTATGAGTTTTGTTTGAAAACTTTGATGAATGTTTGAATTTTTGTAAAAAAAAAAGATAACATTGTTAACATTTTAAAACATAAAAGATTAAATTGTCACTTAAAATTAAAATAAAGGACTAAATCGGGAAAAAAAAATAAAGGACTAAAACGTTAACTGAAATTAAGTCAAGGGACTATAGGTGGTATTTACACTTTTTAAATTTAATCATAAAATAATATTTATTTATCGATTTATTTTAGTTAAAGTGTGGGTAATGGGTATGGGTACGGGCACTTAGGTACCCAGAAGGTAAGGGTACGGGTATTAAAGTTGATACCCAAGAGGGTACGGGCACGGGTATGGGTATTTTTTTAAATTGTGGGTATGGGTACGGGTACTATAGTACCCTACCCATACCCTACCCATTGCCATCCCTAGTTCTCCCCTTAAAATAATTATCCGACAAGAAGATGCTTTAATAAATGCTACTATGTCTTATAATGAATGATTTATTTAATCATTTCCAACTTTGGAATTCACTTTAAAATTCAAATTAGGTGTTAACGCTATGATTTTATTGGGCTTTGTAATGAACTCAAATATTAAATATAATTAAATTAATTGACATTGATTTTAATTAAAATATAGAAAAAAACATTACTTTATGATTTAAACATTTTAAAAATATAGGTACGAAGAAGTTGTCCAATATGGTCCTTGTTTAAGGTGGACTTCGATTGCATTTTTTTTAAAATTAATAAAATATAATATTTTCTCTTTTATTTATGAATTTTTTTTTAAATAAAAATAGTAAAAGTTATTCTTTAAACCTTTTTTTCCGAGGTATATATAAGACACACAAGTTTCAAAATAATATATGGAATCAAAATAATGCATACTTAAATAAAATTTCAAACATTAAAACTTATTCCATATATTATATAAAATATCCTTTTTTAAATTTAATAAAATTGATTTAGATATAAATTACTTATTTTATAAATTCCATAATATATATATATAT
>JBBPBT010000938.1:3793679-3811463 GCA_037974875.1 Cicer bijugum | reverse complement strand
TAAAAAAATACAAAAATTAAAATATTGTTAATAAAATAAAATAAAACATATTGTATTGGAGGAAAAAAAGTAATTAAACAAGATGAGGTTGTAAAGAAAATATATTATTATTTTACCGACAAAATATCAGGGACACGTTATTATAACAAATAAAGGGGTTGAATGACAACGCAAATATTAAAAGATTGTTTGTTTCATTAAAATATGTTCTATTTGTATTTGTTAAAATGTGTGATTACTTTATTTTTACTAATTAATTTTTGAAGTAAACTAGTATCGTAAAGATAAGTTAATTGAAATATTAATCGATAAATATAATTTTTTTTTAAATAATAAATTGTTTTTTTTAATATTTTTATTTTTTACAAATTTTGATTTATGAATATTTACGGAATGTCGTGTCACAAAGAGAATATGATAGAATAATATGGAGTTTGAGATTAGATGTTGGATTGGAATAGGCCACTAACCTCGGATGAGAGCGTTGTCGCATTATCTGGATAGTGAATTGTATTAGATTTCACTTCAACTTAGAGTGGCAAATTATGTCAAGGTTGTCAAACTCTAAATCTTATCTAAGATTTTTGGGGTATATAAAAATCGTAAATTGTAGGACCATAAAGCAGATCTTAAGATTTCATAAAACTGATAAAATTATACCATAAAATTAAGGAAAATAATCTTAACATAAAATTTTTCATTGGTTCAATAAAAAATCACAACCTGACACACAAAAAACTATTACCATTGTCTCAAACTAAAAAACAAAACATATCACCATCATCTAACAACGTCTAAAACTTTAATTTAACAATTCAGTTGTGATCAAAACCAACATCTTCCATACAATCTTCATTTCCTTCTCCATCAAATTCATCATCAAGGTTGTGAATCTCCAAATCATCTTGAAGGACAATATCTTCAACAACATCTCCTTCACTTTGATTGCCAAATTCTAAATCCGCATTTTTTATTGTAAAATCTAAAATGTCATTTTTAGTTGATCATTAAGGTTATGTTCTAAAATGTCATCATCAAATTCAAGATCATCAAGGTTATGTTCTATTTCTAGTTTGCTTCTTCTTAGATAATTTTGAATTTGTCATCACAAACACAACATCATTCATTGTCTTTTGTTTCAAATGGTTTCCCCTCTTTGTGTGGACCTAATAGGTTAAAATTTCATTACTATATTGCAAGTTGTGGATAATTTTCAAAATAAAATTTTAAAGTAATTTTTACAATCTCAAAAACGCACCAATTTCGTCCACATCTAGATGAACTGCAAGTTAAGTTTAACACACAAATTGCAAAAGTATGAAGTTTTGGATGTTCATTCCCATATGATCCCTACCATTGTGATGCAGATTTGGTTTTAAGTGTAGCCTTTGCTATCAGACTACCAAAAAACTTTACTTGTGTCTTGAAATCTTAATGTTGAGCATTAATCTTGCAGATTTCTTCAATATCTCCCACCATATTTTGTAAGTAGTCATATAACTCACGTTTGACTTCATAATGAGCTTTAAATCCAGGGTTGTAATGTAGTTGAGGGTTAAGGTAGTATTCGTCCACATGTAAAGACCGATGGAGTTGTTTATCCCACCTCTCATCAATGATATCTCATAAAGGCTTGAAACTAAATAATGGAAAAACAACTAAATTATTTTTAGGCATGAAATAAAATGCATAATTTATAGAATTTGAAGGTTTTATGCAGAATTTGAAGGCATAATACATAATTTGTGGAAACATAATTTGTAGAAATAGTAGTACATTCTTTGAGCACCATTGAAGGCAACTTGAATTCTGTCGTTAACTTGGTCCATTGTCTCATAAATAAACCTCATTGTTGGCTTCTCATATGAATCCACTAAACAAAGCACTTTGATTAGTGGATAAACACCTTTTAAGTAAATTGTAATATTTTTCTAAAACTTTGTATCCATAATCAGTTCTTTAATATATTGCCTTTCACTAGTTTTTGCAAACTTGCTTGATATCCATTCATTAGACGTGAACATTCTTATCAATGATCATTTATTCTCCATGAGATAACCCAAAAATATATAAGATATTACAAATTAAGTAGCGGCTGGTCTTACTAAATCTTTTTCTTTGTTGAAGTGTTCTAATAAAGAAATTAGAGAAACTTTTAAATATATATATTTTAATATTATTTTTGATCATTTGACAATGGTCTTCGACGAGGGGATCGTTGGACTCCTTTCATATTTTGATATCAGTGGAAGGTTCTTAAATTTCCAAAACAGTTGCAACCCCATCTATTTATAAATTCATCTTAAGCTTTAGTAGTAAGGTATATGAAGTCTAAATTTGCATGCATTGAAACGGCCCGGCGGCTATTGGGCTGTCACATGTACTCAGTAAGGGTCTCAAATATTTTAGTTTTTTAATAATATAACAAAATGTGATTTT
This sequence comes from Cicer bijugum, assembly GCA_037974875.1. Classification (NCBI taxonomy): domain Eukaryota; kingdom Viridiplantae; phylum Streptophyta; class Magnoliopsida; order Fabales; family Fabaceae; genus Cicer; species Cicer bijugum. Next base: position 3,809,024 of record JBBPBT010000938.1, on the reverse strand, counting down.
TTTTTAAATATATTTGTAATTCTCATAAAATTGCCATATTTTCTTAATTTCTTTTTTTTTAATTTATTTTGATTTTATAGAGATTAAAAATATCATTTTTACAATTTTTTTAAATAAAGACTAAGACTGAATTAAAAAAATTTAAAGACTTAAAAATTAAAAAAAAATTATTTGTTAAAATTTATTTTATCAATTTTTTTAATTATTAAAATTATAATTTTTTGAATTAAAAATCCAATTATTAAAATTAGAATAATATCTTCAAAATATTTAAATTGATCATATATATTAAAGTGTAAATCATATTACAACCTCTCATATTTATTACTTTAAAAATAATTATCCTAAATATCAAACATTTTAAAACATCAAATAGTTATGGTATACTGTAGTGTTGTATAAAGTAAATTTTAGTTCCGTAATTGTTTTGTGTTTTACTATCAAAATTAATTCCTTTGCATTTTAGAGAAATGATTCTCTTTAGACTTGAGATTCCATTCTCATTCAGTAGCGGGACGTTTGATTTGATAACTATGACAATTGACAAAGACGCACAGCCGGTCCAGATCAAACAAAGCTGGTAAAGTTATATTTATCTTTCAAAAAATAATTAATTTTTATATATATATTTACGTCTAAAAAAATTAAGTAATAAAATAAATGAAAAATGATATAATTATAAAAAGATACGACTATTGATATATTTAATATTTTTAAAATAAAAATATAAGATTTAAATAAAATATTATTATTAATATTTAAAAAATCTCTATTTATTTTATGAGCTTCGGTTTTCTTTGTGGTGCAAAATTTCCCATTCCGAAAACTCGTTTGTTTGTTTCTCTGCCAATTCCCGAGAAGAAAAATGACATATCTGGAACAGAGAAACCCACATAAATCTTGCAAAGCAAAATTTGTCTTACATTCAGATGAAGTTGAAGCCGCTGAGAAACGAAAACGCATTTAATTTCGTCATTTTCTTAATTCCCTTCATGCATATGATACCATTTCAATAACGAATTTATTGGTCCAAATTTGGTGACACCTTGCAGTTGGAATGAAAAATATCCACTGTTTGGTTACTCTCAAGTTCTTTGATTACATAAATTTGCTTCGTGTTACTTGGTCAACAGGGCATTACTCTCACACCATTAGTACATTTTTGAATTGCTTTCATGGGCCTTTATTAATTTTGGTCCATGTGTGATGTTAATAATTGTTGGATGAGCACCGCTATACATCACCAAGACTTGCTTCGAGAAATCTTAGGATACCAACGTATTTTATCTGTCAAGGTTTGATTGTCATCTTTGTTGTCAGATGAAAAATGGAAGATGCCATTAAACATTTTTAATGTTATTTTACATTTTTCATAAAAAATGCTTAATGTCATCTTCCAAGGTTTGATGTATCAGCTCGTGACATTAAGCATTTTGGTTGTTGGATTTAGCACTTGTTAGAAGATGAAAGGACGCTAAGAAAACAGAGAAAGTGAGACAGTTAATTGGGTAAACAAAAATTGAAAATGTCAGGAAAAATTTATAGTGAACGGGTAATACTACTTCCTCACTTGGAATACTCACTTCGAGGGAGAAGAATTTAATTGTCTCTTGAAATAAAATAAAAAAAATTATATTATTAGTACATCACAATTATTTATAAACATAATTTTAAATATAATTATAATAAAAATTATATATCTTTAATTATTTAATGGATGTAATTAATTATTAATATAAAAGTTTTTTATTCTGACATTATATATAAATTAAATACTATTAAGAAAAGTAGGTAATAATTTTGTGTACATATTTCTAAAATATCATTGATATTTAAATATATCCAAGTATTACTTTTCATCAACTAAGATAAATTAATACTTCATCCATTTTAAAGTAACTTTTGAAGTAACAATGTCAATTATAAGGAAAGAGATTTTGAAATATAATTGTCAATTTTTTAAAAATTCATGTTCAAAACTAAAATGTTTAACTCAAGATTGATTTTGATTACCAACGAAGAACGTTATTGATTAGTGAAAAGAAAACAACAATATTAACATATCGATATAAAAATTGATTTTAAGACAAACTAAATAAAGATAAATAAAGAGATATCATACAAGAATATATTCTGATGCACTCAATACGGATTACGTCGAGTCGTCACAATTGTGAGATTTTTCAATAAGTTCTTAAAACAATAATGTTCTTGGTTTTCACACAGCTTTTACAGATCAGTCTTGATCTATTACAAATTACTACATTTTCACCTAGAAAGAATTTCCACAAGTTATCTTACACTCTTTTAGAAAGAATTCTACAAACTACATTTTAAATCATAAAATGATTTTTACAAACTACTTAAGCTACGTCAACAATATATCTTTGAGTTACAAAGTAATGGTTTTTGATATTGTTAGAATTTGAGTATGCTCAACTCGTGTTTGAGAATAGATTCTAGATTTTAAAACTCAGTGAGTACTGATTCTAATATCACCCTAAGAAGATAACTGAAACTTAGAATGAATGGGAAGCTCAAGAGGATTCGAGTCTAATTGAATGAGTAATGTTTTGCTTGGCACTTTGAGCTCTGATATGTTCTTCATCGAGAGGCTTTATTCATAGGCATCAAGAGAGCTTATGAAAACTTATTTCGTCTTTGAAAATAGTCCAATTGTCATGAGTAAGTGACTGGATAAGATCGGTCATAAAGCAAGAATGTTCTTGCTAAAAACATGAATGTTCTTGTGAACCAAGAACGATCTTCGAATTTGCCTTGATATGAGCTGGCCTTTGTTCTGATCTTGACAATTTTCTGAAGTGATCCAATTCCTTGAATCATGTGTGTATGTTTGTCTAAAAGTACAAGAGTAGTGTCCTTTCCAGCTTGTTAGTTTGTACTTACACTTGCTTAATTTGGAAAATGATATTGTTTTATGTATTTTGTGAAGTAAAGTATTTTGCATTCGAATTCTAGAGTGATTCTTGCTTAGATTGATATTTGTATAATTATGATGAAGATATAGAATAAATTACAATTCCTGAATCTAATCTTTTGTATAGGAATCTGATCATTCTTGTTAATCTGCAGATGTGAAAAAATCTTTTGTATTCCCGAAATCTGCCAAGAATATTTTTGCGTTTCACTGATTAAACTTTCTTTATTTTAATATGATATGTTTTGTAATGTTTGATACTTATCTTGTTTAACACACTCAAATACACATGTTAAATACTAAAACATTTCAAATTATAATTAAAAGTCTTAATTAACCTTTTGTGTAATTGTCGTAAAAACATTAATTTAGAATTTTGTCTCAACAAATTTTTTTGTACATGATCATTTCACACGTATTATGGAAATAATATAATTAAAGATAATGATAATTTTACTATATTATATTATATTTATTAATTATTACCATATTTTATTTATTATAAATACAAAAAAAATATAATAATAATTTGAGAGTGATGTACATAATATTAATAAACTTGTTTAAATATTAAAAATAAAAAATGACCATCTTTTTGAGACTTTAAGAATATAGGAGTATTATTAATAAAAGATAAGTAAAAAAACTAATAATGAATCTCATAATTTAAAATGGTGTTAATATTTAGTGATAACATATATTCCAAATGAATATTCATATTTAGGGAGAGAAAAAGTGATTTTGCTACTACTATTACTCACGAGAATCAAACCCACTTAGAGCATCTCTAAGGGTGAACTCAATATGGATTCTTTAGATGAGGTTCATTGTGCCACATCATTTTGAAGCAATTCACTCATTTTCTATTCCAACGGTGAACTCAACATGATTCAAGTTCTACTATGTCACGTCACCTTAAATCAATTCATTCATTTTTTACAGTTTAACTTTTAAAAAATTATATTATATTCTATTATTTTAATTTATACATTAATATTTAATTTATATTTAATTTTATTATAACTTAAAATATTAATTTAAATATTCTAATTAATATTATTATACATTATTTTAATTTAAAATAATAAAAATTTAAAATTAAAATAAAATTGAACTTAAATAAACTTCTGTAACAAAAATTGTGAAGAAAAATTATGAGTAACAAATTGTTCATATTAATGAGCTAACAATCGTAATTAAAGGAGAAAAAAAAGGCTAACGGTGGTATATTAACTAAAAAAAAGCTAATGGTTACAAAATTATTATTATTTAATAAATTAAAAAGAAGCTAACGGCTATAAATTAATAAAAAAGAATAAATTTATTATTATTAATAAATTAATAAAAGGTAGCAGTTATAATTTTATTATTATTAAATTGTGAAGCACCGTTCCTTTCAACGGTAAACCCAAAAAAACTAAAAGTTAAGTAATACATGCTGACAAACTCATTTTAACTGTCGTTGGAGATGCTCTTAAGAATATGTACATAGCTTCAAGACATAGAGATGTCAACTACATGTAAAAAAAAATGGATTAGAGTCAAATTTTTACTTACACAGTGAATTGTATGATATAAGTAAAATCAATTCATATTTTTTAGAATAAAATAAAAAAATTATTTAATAATAATTTTTTAAATTATTATTTTTAAAAGATAATAAATTGTTCGTCAAAAGAAAAAGTTAATGAATTGTCGAATTTCACATAAAAAGAATATTATAACTATATTGATTTTTCGACCTCCAATAATTATGTAGACTTCAATAATCATATAAAGCATCTGAAAAAATATTACTAAAAAGAAAAAAGAAAAGAACTTAAATAATTATCCCATAATACAATAAAGTATAAGCAATTTCCTCAATAAAAATATTATTAGAAAAACAATAAAATAATACTACAATGAAGAAAAAAAAACACCATGCAAAAGAATTATTAACTCAAAGGAAAAACATATCATTAAAATTAAATATAAAATAAATTTGGAAAAACAATTTGATCCAAAAAAGCAACAAAACATTATGTAAAAGAGAGAAAAAAATATGAAAATTTTCCCTTGTATCCTCATTATTATACCTATACCCCAAAATAAGAATGAAATAACTATTTTGCCCTCGTATATATAATAAAATCTCCACAAAATTTTCATTTCACATTTCGACATTTTTGGAACAGTGAGTAAGTTTTTTTACCAAATTTCCGGAAAAGTTGAAAAATAAGTTTTCCGGTACATAAGCTATTACCGGAAATCTTTGATGAAGTTTTCCAGTACATAGGAGTATTCCGAAAAACATGTTTTTAAGTTCTTCAGTACAGAAGAGTGTTCCGAAAAATTTGATGGCCAACATTTTCGGTAGTTACCGGAGAACTTGAGCATCAAGTTTTCCGGAAGTTACATATAATTTGTTTTTAATTTAATTAATTATAATTTTATGTTATTGTCATTTATTTATTTTAATATTTTTATTTTTCAGTAGGTGCACGAGGAAGAGACGGCAAAATCATATGTGTTACATGGGACACTGAGACTTCTACATCAACTCTGATGAATCCACCAGAGAGGATTCGGCCGACAGCTTCAAGGAGAAGAAGACGTATGATTATTGAAGACGACGATGAGGGACATCATGATCAGGGGGAGCCTTTTATAGTGCATGAGGAAGATGTCTTACATGGACATGTGGATGTACCTGAGCATATGGTGCACGAGCAGGTAGATGTACTTGACTAGGAGGAGGGTGCACCTGCTCATGAGGGAGAGCATATGGAGGAGGAACATGATCGAGCTGAGGGACCTGGTGAGCTGACACGGTATCCTGGAGGACCTTATGAATTGTTTGTCCTTACACGATACCGTTATCATGTTTCAGTTAGAATATGGTTTGGTCATGTATATTAAATTAATTATTACTTATAATGCATTAAAAATATTTAAATTTATTGATATTTGTTGTCTAAATTTAATTTTAATGTCATATATTTTTTTTGTATACATGAGCGACCATTGCTGAAAATTGCTGCGCATGAGAAGAAAATGCAGCAATTTATTCCGCCAGTACTTCCGTGACCCATAGAGAATTGGGTGAATTTGTCAGGTATGAACCCATTACAACGGGGTAGTTTGAAGATGATCGACAACAACCTGATATCTGCGTTTGTTGAAAGATGGCATTATGAGACATCGTCATTTCACATGTCATTTGGTGAAATGACGATCACTTTGGATGATGTTGTCAATCTTCTCGGATTGCCTATTAGGGGTGAGTTCTATAGTCCACCCGATGTAGATAGAGTAATGGCATATAATCTTGTCGTCCATCTATTAGGAGTGACCACATAAGAGGTGCGCACTATAGACTGAATTGGTTGAAGGATGTCTTCAGAAGACAGTGTGCAACAGAGAGGTTTGATTGTGCTGCTAGGACATATCGGTTGAATTTAGTAGGGAGTATTATTTTCGCTGATAAGAGTCATACTCTAGTTGATGCGAAATACCTTACATTATTCATATATTTATACGGTACAAATAAATATGCATGGAGTACTACTGCACTAGTGGTGTTTTATGACTACCTCTCAGATGCCTGCTATTATGACACCAAACAACTAGGTGGATATATGACGTTGTTTCAGGTATCAATTAAATTTTAGTATTAATTATTAATTATTTATTTAATTTATTTATGTTGTATTTAATTGTTAGCATTAATTTATTAATGTAAGTTATTTATGTTATATTTAATTATTAGTATTAATTATTTAATATTTTTATTTGTAACAGTGTTGAATTTACGAATATTTTCCGAATATTTGTAATCGAGGTGATCAGGGTGCTGACGTAGAATGTTTTGCCCAAATGAAAAGATGGTGCTACAAACAAGACAAACATAAGGTTGATGAATACAGAAGTATTATTGATGCATTGACACCGACATATGTTATACTGAGACCATGGGAGAATCATAGGGGTGTGATTCCTTTTGATGATATCATAATTTATACTAGCCAAATCCGATTGTGTAGCACTATAGTGAAATATCTACCAGAGATGTGTTTGAGACAATTTGGATATATCCAGTATATTCCTTCACCGCCACTTCCAGATCCCGCTAAATTATTTGATGTAGAGGTGGAATGGTTGGAATATGTGACACCAGTGACAGAGCTATTTCACAAGCTTCGTCCAGCTACATATCCATCTGAGTGTGAAGATGGATATTTGGAGTGGTTCTATCAGGTGTCTCATCCACTATTGGTGCGACCAGATGGTGTACCTCAGGTCCCACGTTATAGTGTATCGTCCACCTGTGTAGATTTTTCTAGTTCACAGTCGCCATCTATCCTACAGCGGATTGATGATCTTATACAAGAGACGTTGAGTCAACATCAAGCTAGTCCAGATCATGAGTTATATATCAACTTTTATGAAGCTTTGTATTTATCACGTAGTCACACTAGTTAGTAGTAACACTTTTGATGAACTATTTTTATGTGTCGGTTATTTTATGAACACTTTTGATGAACTATTGTTATGTCAGTTATTTTATGAATACTTTATGTTAGTTACTTTATTAATTAGTAATTATTGTCATGTCAGTGACTTTATTGATTATTAATTATTGTTATGTCGGTTACTTTATTAATTTTAAATTATTGTTATGTCGATTACTAAAATGCATGACAAAAAACTAAAATTAATTAATAACAAGTGAAATGTCGGTTACATTAAAGTGATTTTGTATCAAGATAAAATATTAAAGTTCATCTAAAGACATTGCATCTACGGATTTTGTACGTGGATTTTGGGTAACACGTGACAACCGGCCTAATAAATATCCCGATGTTGTAGACGCCCTGTGTATGCTATTGCCCAAGAAGTTGCTTCATTAGTGCGATATTATATGTTGTCGCTATCATGTAACCCATATCAGATATGGACAACCATTTATCCATGGGTTGAACACCTAAGCCGGATATCATCAACGAATCTCTTACTTCTCTAATGCGTCCTATGAACAATCTATCATATGGAGTTACATGAGAAATAATCTTTTGATCCAATCTATTGTGGATCAAAGACCAACACTCTTCACCGAAACCAAGCAATAATGCAATAGCGTGAAAACCACAATTTCTATCAGTTGCCACGTCAAATATGTCATCAATGTATGGCTAAATAATATCCGGAAATTGTCTCCATAGTAAATTTTTTGAAGAATGAGATGACTGAGAGGCTTGTCTCTTCTTTGATTGAGAGGCTTGTCTCTTCTTTGTTGACTGAGAGGGTTGAAAACCAATATCTTCATAATATGTTGCATCAACATGCTCAAAGTAAGAAGGGTCTCGATATACATCATATTCATCCGACTTCATACCTTTACTTTTCTTCACTCTTCCTTTGGTTTTGACTTTTTCAGATGGTGGACACATTGAACTTGTAATTGGTTCCCCCATTAATTTATATTGTCCCAATTCACAAACACAAGGTAATCCATATGTCCTTCTGAGAGAGCACCCACATATAGATTTGTCAGTACCCACCCACTCAACTTTTTCGTATTTTTCATCAATACGTCTTTGTGCTTCTGTAGATACAAATGTATTCAATCTCTGATTAAATGAATTTTTGTGCTCATGCTCTTCACCATAAAAACTTTTTTGAAACGAGTCCCTGATTCTTTTATGTTGCAACCTTATCATGTTGTTTATAGCCTCCCAATATTTACACAAATCACTCATGCTATTTTCTAACATTAACTTCAGTTTCCAGTGAGCTGACTCAACCCTATAATAAAATTTTATAGATACATTAGAAAATATAATACAATTCAACAATATATAATAAAATTATATTAAATACCTGTTAGTCGTTGTGTTCCCCAAATGCATCACTTTATTTGTCCATGCTTCAACAAATCTTTCTTTATGTGGAGTCAACCAAGTTTCTTTGACATAATCAACAAACACTTTAGTTGATCAACACATGATTGCTCAAACATATGCAAGCACATCATATACTCTTTTTCATCACTAGAATACATAATGTCTTTCCACATATTCAATATTGACTCTTGTCCATCCTTTAAGACATATTGCTTGCATTTTGCTCCAACATGTTTTTTGATATGAAATCGACAAAGTAAATTAACAGTCTGTGGAAACACAATGCCAACTGCATTCATTAACTCAAGATCTCTATATGTCACAATTACTTGAGGGAATTTCTTTTGTGTAACAAACAATTCTTTTAGTCTCTCTAATGCCCAACAAAAGTTTTCTTCCCGCTCACATTCCAAATAAGCAAATCCAACTACAAATGTCTTTTCTGTTGATGTCATACCAACAATTTCAAGTAATGGAATTCTGTATTTATTCGTTTTGTAGGTACTATCCATAATCAACACAATCGGAAACAAATTCAACAACTTCAATGAATTTGAATGCGTCCAAAAAATATCTCTCATAACATCGGAGTCTTCATGCTTTCTATTCCAGCACACATATTATGCATCTTCAATTAACTTGAATAAATATTGCATATTTGTTCTATTACATCTCACGTGCAATCGAATGATACTTCTCTGTTTATATATTTGTGAGATCTTAGTAGCATTACTCTTATCTCGGTCTTGCAATGAGAGTAATATATGTCTCGTTGCAACATTATATTTTGTTAATTCATGAACATGCTTTCTTTCTTCTTCATCTAAGCGTCCAACATATGCATGCCCCTCCAAAGTATCAGGTAATTTATGGTTGTGAATTCCACAAATTACTTTAACTATTCATCTTGAACCATCTTTAATGGTTTTGATCTAAACTTGAAAGGACAATAACATTTTTTTGTTGAACTTCGAATAGAACTAGCAGCACACTTGTATTTTCCCCCTTTGTCATAACCTAATATTAATTTATTTCTCCGTCCTTTCTCACTCGTCTCTATATCTGATCTTCTGATAATAACAGTAACTTTATTTTTTATACCAATTTCTTTTGCCCATTTCACAACAGTATCCCTTGAATCAAATATCTGAAATTAAATAATTATAATTATTCACAAAAATATATTTTTATAATATTAATATTAAATATATTTATTCATGTTTGATCTGTGTCAAAAATATTTATAGTATCGACGCATGTTTTGTCCATTAATAATAGTGGATTATCCATATCTGTTAACATTTTAAAAAAATGAAAAAAAAAATTTAAAACACCTAAAAAAAATTAAAAAAAAAATTAAAAAAAATTAATCTGTACCGAAAAATTTAGAAATGAAGTTTTCCAGAATACTCTTCTGTACCGGAATACTCTTTTGTACCGGAATACTTGTAAATTAAGTTTTCTAGTACACAGCATTTCTCTTCTGTACCGAAAAACTTGATTACCAGAAATCTTTATACAAGTATTCCAGTATTTACCGAAAAACTGGAACCTACCGAAAATCTTTTTTACGGCTGGGCGAATGACAAAATGGTGAAAAAGAAATTTATCTTTATTTTCTTTGAAATAGTAAAAAAAATTGAGAGTAGTTTTGGCATTTTTAAAATATTTTGGGGGTACATGGCAAATTGTCGGGGTACAAAGGAAATTTTTGAAAAAATATAACTCGCACTATTGGCGAAAAATAATCAAATCCATAAAAAGAAGGAATAGAATTCTATCAAATAACATTCTAAAATTCGTATCAAATAAAATATATTGAAATTTTTTAAAAATAGTTGATTTATCTGAACATTTATTACCTTCAAGAAAAATATTTGAGACCTTCAATTGCATAGAGAATTTTTTTTTATACTAAAACTCGATATTCATTTATTCAAATTAAAAAATATTACATTAATCAATGACGTTATAATTCAAATTTACTAAAGTCGAAAAAAATAAATTTATGAATAAACTCACAATATCTACATGAATAAAATGTCTATAAATATAACGAAATCTACAAAATAAAAAAATCGAAATTTCTATAATACATATGTCTTAGAAAAAAATTGTAATATTAATAACATTAAAATCATTGATTAAAATTACACTTAATCATAATTGATATGTCAGTCTAAACAAAAACACATTGTACAAAACAAAAAAGCAATAAACTATACCAAGATGATGAACAAACACAATTCCGACTAAGATGATAAAACCATAAAAAATACAAAAGATAATTTAGAGAAATAATTTCAAATCCAAAATTGATTATAAACCACCTCACTTATGTGAAAAAATAATAACCTATCAAAAGACCAAAAGGTAGGAGACGAGCAAATACAGCTAGGTCAAACCTTATGCAAGTTTTAGTTACAAACATATTACGCAACTTGTGTAGAAGATGTTAAGGTATGCCAATTGAGCAACTTATTGCTTAAAATTTCAACAACAAAAATCAAGCATGTTTGCTAAATCACCCTAATTGTTCACGAACTTGAGATTACGTACCCCTCTATCTAAAAATTGTGTTTGGCCCATTCTCTCTAGATTTGGATCTTATTCCATAATATTTGCCTACCATAATCTACATTTTCATTTTACATGAAGGAATTTAATGATTGAATTGTTTTGTTTGGTTGAGTTCGTTTGAAGAACTGTTTTTAGAAAATTGAGTTAGTCATGAATTCAAATTTGTTTGAGTCTTGATACTGATAGAAAAACTAAATATCAGCACATCCAAAGAGCTGTCAAATGCATTGAATGGATCAGACCGAATTGACATGGACCGGTCCATCGGGTCATAATATATCATTTGGTCAAAACGGACCACAGCACTTGCCACAGTCACAAATTGGAAATGCAAAATCTCTCTCAAATCTCAACATCCATGCACAATCATACCTCGATGTGAGAAGTCAAAAGGTATAAACAATTAACCGATTCAACACCAAATTATCCTCATACACTCCATTGAAATTTAAGAAAAATTGAGGAAGAGATGAAGATGAATCTCTAGCAGAGTCATACAAGAATTTAGGTTGAAACACGAGGAGGAAGAACCTCTGGATAGATGTGAATCAAGGTTGTGCATCGACATTAGCTGAAGCAAAGACACTGGGCTAGTGCAATATGGAGCAAGAAAGTGGTCTCCCAGCCAAGACCAACTCATGCATTAAAACCAAACAATACTACAAAAAGGGATATTTTTTTCATGCTTCTTAGACAAAAACCATATATCATTACAAGTAGGTGTATCAGATCGAAGTAAACTCCATCCAAACAACGTTGTAGAAAAGTGAAGTTAATATTGGAGTAAACCATAAACCATTACCACAAAATGTTCAGGGCATTTCGAAGAGAAATCTTGCATTACTACAATATCATAGAAAGTTATCCTCTCATATCAATAGTCTAAATATTTTGTAGATAACTTAAGACCACCAAGGCATCATCCATGCCATTGCTTAAATAAATAATACTTTTGTGATTCGCAGTGAGAAAGAGAACTAGTTCAATGGGGCACAAGAATGTTTCTGATGAACAAGAATTAATGTCCTACATACTGTGGAGACATCTTATTTACATATTGTCCAGGTGTTGGTCTTGGTCTTGCATACTCTGCAAATATAACCCAGCCATCCAAAAACTGTATAGCAAAGGGAAGCATCAGTCAGCATTATTTAAAAATAAACTTTGGCAAGAAAAATAGAGAGCAATCATGGCATCAAATTTGTAGAAGAACATTGAAAGGTTTGCCAGACATAAACAAGACTGAGGTTATGAAAAACTCGTTAAAACAACAACCAATTGTCAACAAAACTCACAGAAACATCAGAGATGCAACGCCGAACAATGCATATTTAGTTGAGATTAGTAATTGATAAATGATTTACAGGTTCAGGGTGATTAAACAAATACTCAAAATATTGAAGAGTTAAATCATTGAATTTCATGTGAAGAGGAGAAGGGAAAAATTGAGTTTGAATAATAGTAAATGAGATTTATGACAAACTCAAGTAAAGGTCCATGCAAACTTGTGCTTCAAGAACAGTGAATGCATTGTTGGCAATGTCAAGCAATTAGAGTTAAATCTTCTAATGTGATGTGAATATGTTGCCGTGTAGGTAATTTAAGTTTTATCTATTCTGCATAAATATACAAATGAAGAGACAAATCCAAGACAAAACGCAAGTGAAGGATCATGCAAACTTGAGCTTCAAGAACAGTGAATGCATTGTTGGCGATGTCAAGCAATTAAAGTTCAATCTTCTAATATGATGTGAATATGATGCTGTGTAGGTAATTTAAGTTTATCACTTTACCTTAGGTGGTCGTATTGAATTCTTATTCTGCATAAATATAAAAATGAAGAGACAAATCCAAGACAAAAATAAATACACTTCCCAGTGTTCACATAGAGGTGCAGGTATAATAAACCTTACCTTGCCATCCATGCCTTCAATGCCCTTAGCAGCATCTTCTATAGTAGCATATTGCACAAAGCCAAACCCCTTAGAGTAACCTGAGACTCGATCAGTTACCACCCTTGCTGAAATCAGCAGATAGCAAACCATTATGGTTTCAGAGCAGATTTTCAAGACATCATTACATAATAAAAACATAGATAGCTGAACAGTACAAATGTTAAAATATACTTAGGGATGGAGAACAAACCATGAACAACTTCACCAAACTTTTGAAATTCTTCCCGCAGCCTCTCTGATGTAGTACGTTTGCTGAGCCCTGAAAGTTTAAGCCACAACAAAAATCAACAGTCAACTGAATATTACAAGTAACAAATTGTATTGGGAAAAGGCCCTACTTTAGCAATGTAATAGAGAATTTTATTTTTATTTATGGCAGGGAAAGAAGAGGGGATTAAAACTTGAAAATGACAAATGTAGCATGAATAGTCGGTTGAGAGAGGAAAAAATCAAGGGGATTGAGTCTGGGAATTTAGTGAGTCAAAAACATTGCTTTGGGGTCAAACGGTTACAGCCCTCCTTGATGTCACCAAACCGTGTAATCTAGAGAAAGTGTGGGGTAAAATGAAAATAACAAATATGTTCCTGTTAGACCATAGGTCTCTTTTGGGTTTGCTGATGATATTAATAAGTTCTGAGTAGACACATGAGCATGGACTAGGGAATGTTCCTTTCTTAGAGGCTTTATCTAGATTATATTATCTGTCTAATCTTTAATTTAAACAACTAGACAATTTACATAAACATAGTTAAGAACTTAAAAGCATTAAAGCCTCTCTCGTTTCTACTTATACCCATAGATTTCTTTTGCAGTACAAATAGAAGAGTCTCGAGTTCTAACTCCTAGAGTGTATTTTCTAGTTAACCATTTCCGAAGCTTTCTTATTCACAAAACAACATGGAAAAGGCTCTTTCTAAGGAAGTACTCAGGCAGCATAAAAATTACTTTTTGCAGGTGTGTACACCTCGCAGCTGGCGTTTTTTCTTTAAAACATGTTAAATATACATATTTAATGCAAGACAAGTTATTCAGATGATTCAACATATCCAACTACAAAGGAATAAGATATTAATACAGAGTATAGATGTATAATGAAAGAGAGAAAAAATATAAGATCTTGGAAAATTCGGATTTGTATAAATAACAAGAAAACCTAAATCAAATGAGAACCTATACTTCAAATCAAAGCTCAAGCTGATCAAAACATGAAAATCAGGAAGAAAGAATTGAGAAGGGAAAGACGGACCAGAGACGAAGAGGTTGGGGTTGGGATCAGCCATCTGTCGGGCAGTAGCAGCTCCTGAAGGCGGCGGTGAAGTGAAAGGGAAAGAGGGAGAAGAAGAGGTTGGGTTAGTGCAGAAGAGACGGCGCAAACCGCGGGGAGCCGCCGCAGCAGCAGCCCTCATCGTCAAAGCCATGGGTTTAAGGTAAAAGTAAAACCCTGGGTGAGTGGAAAGAGAATCAAGAAAGAGAATATCAGAAATCGTTTACTGCGATTTTGTATATATAATGCAAAATACAATACTTGAGGCGGTGGGTTATTGATTGTCTCATCAAATAACCTAAATGGCTTTTTGTTTCTTCATTTTAATTTTTTTTATTTTAATCAATGAGTCTCGTATTATATGGCCGCATTTCTTCAAAAATTAATTACTTATATCAATTTTAATGTAAGATAAATAACATGTCACACTAAAAGATTTTTATACTTTACTTTTTGTGTCTAATATTAATACTAGATGTAGATAAGGAATTACATCTATCTTATATTCAATGGAAAATTAATATTAGTGCATTAAAATTCATCATATATCAAAATTTCAATTTAAGTTTTTTAAAACATTTATAATTGAGAAAATTTTGATATCTATATATTTGTTGTACTCTTTAAAAGAGATAGATAGAGTAGTGTTTTAGATGTCATTTGTTTATGATGTGATATAGATAGATAAATAAAGAGAAAATAAAATCTTACATAAGTGTAAA
>JBBPBT010000938.1:3776840-3791622 GCA_037974875.1 Cicer bijugum | reverse complement strand
TATTAGTTGTTTTTTATATAATTAATAATAAAATTTATAATATTATTTTAAAAATTTATAGCTAAAAATAATTAAAATAAAATTATAATTAAAAATAGTATCATTGTAATTTTTATAAATATAAATAATTAATTTAATATAAAAATAATTAAATAATTTTTTAATATTTTCGTAATAAAAACTACGAAATCTATTTCGCTATTTTTTGTATATAGAGAAAATAATAAATTCACATACAGTGACTAAATATCAACTTTAAATTTAACATAAAATATTTAATTTAATAATATTAATATTTATTAATTAAATTAATATGCAATTTTCATTCTTATCCTAAATATCATACAAAACATTTTTTCACACGTCTGGTCATTTGATTATCCATTTCCACGTACTTGTTGAATTATTTTATCTGCAATGTCATCTATTGATGTTGAGGCCCTATGGCTCCTCCAATTTTTTTTTTTTTAATTTGTGCATGTGGATGATTTATTCAAAATAAGCCCCAATCACAGTATTTTTGTTGGGTGATACATCATTTATTATTTCATACATAATAAAATAAATAAATAATATAAATTTTGTTAAATTATTCTTATTAATTATATATTTTAATTATCATTATTGTTAAATGAAAGAATAATACTGAGAATATTATTAACTAGAGGTACAATAGAAAAAAACAAAAACTATAATAAAAATATACTAAAACTAAATTATTGTGATCATTTAATAAATAGTAGTAATATCCATGTGTCTGACTAAAGTAATATTTACGGTGAACAACTAATATTCAATAAACATTACTGTCCATGTTACGAGGTTGCCCAAAAAATATTCAACCATTATTTCTAACGATGGAATAATTATTTAATCAAATCATGGTTGAGAAACTTATCCACCCAAACAAAACAAAAAAACACAAAAGAAGCTTGTCAAGAAATCGAAAAGTAGTCAAAAATATCTTGTTAATTTAATTTTTGATTATTATTACTTCTATTTATCTTTAATTTAATTTTTAATAACACTTTAATCCGTTTTAAAAAAAAAATCAAAAAAATAAAAAGACTTGAATATTGCTGGAAAGGACGGTAATGGACAAATGAAGTATTTATCTGGGAAAAGTATAAAAAGGGAAAGACAAGCCCTGTAGGTGAAATGAAAAGAATTCAAATGATCTCTTGCCCGCAACTATAACATACGATTGACGTAAACTGCGTCATTCCCTCATGTTCAAGTTTCCTCATCATCTTCAATTCTTGATACACCTTTTCCATCTCCCATCACACACACTATCCATCAAGATACACGTGCCACTTTCTAAGGATACTCATCCTCTTTAATTACTCTTATTTCTTATTTAACAACACTCTTCATCTTTAATTGCGACAAACATATCTTTCATTTATTTCTATACATAATATTAATACCCCCCCTCTCTCTCTCTCTCTCTCTCTCTAACCACTATTAGCCAATTACAGAAGACTTTGCTACTCATCAACCACCATGAATGTTAGTGTTACTAATACTATCACTCTTTTCCTCATAACTCAACTTCTTGTAAGGACAGAGTCAATTAACAGAGGAGATTTTCCACAGGGGTTTCTATTTGGAACTGCTTCTTCAGCTTACCAGGTATAAATACATATTTCCTTCTATTATTCAATCGACCACCTTAAGAAATTAAAAATTAAGTAATGTTTTGTTATGTAATATAGTTTGAGGGAGGTGTTGATGAAGGACATAAAGGAGATAGCATATGGGACACTTTCTCAAGGATACCAGGTACAAAATGATAAATTATATATATGTTATCAAAATTAATTAATACACTTACAAGAGAAGATTCAGAGTTTTTAGTTATGAATTATTATGATTATGGATGATAGGGAGAATTTTGGACTTCAGTAATGCAGATATGGCAGTGGATCAATATCACCGATTTCAGGTGAAGTATATATATGAACATACATTTTTGTGACTTCAACTTTACTCTATAGCTAGGTTACTTGCATCAATTTTCTTTTCCTCAATTACGGTGCATAGTATATAAACAAATCAGAAATGACCACCGCCTAAATAATATATTTTTATTGTGACCATAAGTGACGACAAAGTTACACCAAACTTTTTGCAATAGTAAAATTTATGTAAGTTTAATTTAAATGGTTGGTAAATGCAAAAATACTTACATGGAGAGTCTCAATTTAAATTCAGGATTTATTATTTTTCTACTTTTGAGCTGTGTAAATTTAGTCAATAAATTATTTGACCATAAAGAAAATAAAATGTATATAAAAGAAACATGTGCAATAAAGTTCAAGCGTGTCAAAGAGTTATAAAATATCTTTTTTATTATGTAGGATGGTAGTTTTTGTATTTTTGTATATTGAATGCATCATAACTTTGTTATTTGATAATAATTTGTTTTGTTTGTTTTTTTTAAATTATATTGTTGATGTGACTTCAGTTTTTGTACTTTTTTTATCTTTAGTCCTTTCAATTAACATATTACTAAAAAATAAAAATTAGAACCAAGCATTGAAGCATATACTAATTATTCCATCCTATACAGAATGACATAAACTTGATGAAGGATTTAGGAATGGATTCTTACAGATTTTCCATATCATGGCCTAGAATCTTCCCAAGTAAGTTACAATCAATATTTTCAAAACCGTATGTAATAATTTTTGTCTAACTGGTAGATTTTAATGCTAACTGCCTTTTGTAACAACTAAACAGATGGAACAGGGGAACCAAATAGAGTGGGAATAAAATATTACAACAACCTCATTGACGCTTTATTAGAAAAAGGTTACTAGAAAATTTATTTTGGAATTTTATCTAAAAAATAGAGAAAAAATGTACTACTAATTAATAACTAAAATTTTATATTTGATTTTCACTTAGGAATCCAGCCTTTTGTAACTCTATATCATTGGGATCTTCCACAGATGCTAGAAGATAAATATGAAGGATGGTTAAGCCCACAAATAATGTAAGTTACTAAAAATGTTATAAAGTCTTTTGAGACAAATAGTTTGAGCTTAATATTTATCACTATATTTATTCACAGAAATGATTTTGAGCATTATGCCTATACATGCTTCAAAGCTTTTGGAGACAGAGTTAAGCATTGGGTTACCTTCAATGAACCTCATAACTTTGCCATCCATGGTTATGATTTAGGCATTCAAGCACCAGGAAGATGTTCCATTTTGGGCCATCTTGTATGTAAGAAGGGAAAATCATCCACTGAGCCATACATTGTTGCTCATAACATTCTCTTATCTCATGCTGCTGCTTATAGAAGTTACCAACTACATTTCAAGGTATCAAACACTTCATCTATACAACTAATAGTAAAAATATTACTAGTATCAGATTCTTTATATCTCACATGAGTGTACATTTCTTAATAAACAAAATGAGTAAACATTGTCATGGTAGTTTCTGAATGTATCAAAATTAAAAATTGATTAACAAAATATACATTCGATGACCAAACTAATTAACGAAACATATATTTGAAAACACAACTGACTAACAAAATATGTAATTGTGTATGTTTTTACAATTTTGATATATTCAAGGACTATTTGCAACAACGCTTTAATCATTTAAAAACTAAAATCATTGTAACTCTAAACAAAACAAACAAGAAGTTAATAAAGAAGCTGAAAAGATCAATAATATTTTTGTTATTTGATGGATAATCCAGGAAAAACAAAGAGGTAAAATAGGGATAGCGCTAGATGCTGTTTGGTATGAACCAATAACTGAACTAGATGAAGACAAAGAAGCAGCAGCTAGAGCCATGGACTTTTCACTTGGATGGTAACCTTACTCATAGCATAAGCATAATGATTAATGTCACATAATTTAATAGCTTAATTTGTGACATATAAAAGAAGTGTAACACTAGTTTGAATCAGGTTCCTTGACCCTCTTTTCTTTGGAAAATATCCTCTCTCAATGCAAACTCTTGTAGCTGAGAGATTGCCAGAGATTACTGATGCAACCTTAAACTTTCTTGTGGGATCCTTGGATTTTATCGGCATTAATCACTATACCTCGGTGTATACTCGAAACGACAGAACTCGGATTCATAAACTGATTATGCAAGATGGTATATCTGATGCTGCTGTTATTACAACTGGTAAGCTATTGCTGCAAATTGTGTTCCTTTCTTTTTGTTCTTTATACAATCATAACCTTAAACTGAATTGAAGTTTATG
The DNA here is from genome assembly GCA_037974875.1 of Cicer bijugum. Lineage (NCBI taxonomy): Eukaryota > Viridiplantae > Streptophyta > Magnoliopsida > Fabales > Fabaceae > Cicer > Cicer bijugum. Next base: position 3,787,381 of record JBBPBT010000938.1, on the reverse strand, counting down.
ATATTTAGCATACAGAAAAGGAGCTGCAATTGGAGAAAGGGTATGTCCAGAAAACCGCCAATGCTAGTAAAATTTAGATAAACACTTTACGGTATCATATCAATATCAATACCAATTTTCCTTTTTTCTTTTTTTTCAGGCAGCTTCAAGTTGGTTACATATTGTCCCATGGGGAATCAGAAAATTGATGAAACATGTGAAAGAAAAATATGGGAACACACCAATAATTATAACCGAAAATGGTTAGTAATTTTGTGTGCACAAAGCTAGTATTAGGCCCTATTTAGATGACCAACTTAACAAAACACAATTTTTATAACAAAAGATGAAAATAAAGTCACACTCTTCTAAACAATCTATCATTCTGTCAATACATAATCTTAAATAAATCTAATAAAAAATGGAGTTGAATAATCACCAACGCTAATGCTAATGTAAAACATCCACACACCTTGTTGAAATAAGATTGGGGTTTCTGTAAAACTTTTTTTATAACATGAGTGCATAGATATTAAATCCATCTTAGTTCTCATGTTATCATAATTTTATTTAATTTTAACATTTATAAGATTTTTGAGTGCAGGAATGGATGATCCAAGCAGACCCTTTATGACCTTACAAAAGGCATTAAAGGATGACAAAAGGATAAGATACCATAGGGACTATCTCTCAAACCTATCAGCTGCCATAAGGTATTATTGCAAATTCACAAGTAATTGAATAGATTAATTAGTTGGTATGTATATTGATATTGAGATAACATGTGCAGGGAAGATGATTGCAATGTGAGGGGTTACTTTGTATGGTCATTGCTTGACAATTGGGAGTGGAACTTGGGATATACAGTACGGTTTGGACTCTACTATGTGGATTTTAAAAACAACCTTACTAGGATACCAAAAGCTTCTGTGCAATGGTTCAAAAATATGCTCACATTGGAAACTCAAAATATTAGTGAAATTTGAATTCTTGTCATACAGATAGGCTAGAAAGAGTTTCATTTTTATATTCTTTCTGTATAAAAAATATTTCAATGTCAATAAATCATAAATTCACAAATATAAGCTAGAAAGAGTTTAATTTTTGTATTCTTTCTGTATAAATAAAATTTCAATGTCAATAAATCATTAATTCACAAATATGTTTGATTTTAAAAAAAAATACTTTTTTATTTATTTATAATTTGACTGTTGTAAAATTGATGTACATGTAATAAATCTTTAAATCAATGGACAAATCTTTAAATTAATGTGTATATGAATAAATTCGACTAACAAGTGTATGACACTTGTATTTCTAAGAAATATGAAGAAATAAATAAATAAAATTTGATGTTCAATATCATTTTAATGAAATTAAAATTCAATAAAAATATTAAAAAAAAATACATTTTCAGGTGTTGAGAAACTTGGTACTAAAGTAACAGTTTTAGAAAATGGAATATATCTAACTAAAATATTCTTACATCACTTAATATAACTCCATCTTAGGTTATCAAAATAATCAAATGTTATCATATTTAGATTTTTTTAGTCGAAATATTTTGTATTTACACAATCAAGAAATTAATAATTATTTAATCAAATATTAAATAATATGAATTTGAATTAAATATTTTTATTTATAAAATTAAAATTTATAATAATCTTAAAATCGTTTAATCTCAATTAAACAATTAACGTTTAATATGAAACCCTAAACATGTGAATTCACAAAGTCTGAATTCTTGTTTATTTTAGAATTGCAGGCGGTGCAGGTGGCACTTGGAATTGCTTATACTTAAACATTGTTCTCCTTTTTTTATGGAACAATTTATTATCACTAACAATATTTGTTTTCTCATAGAATAGAATTCATATTGATTTCTCTACCGACAAAATCCTCATAACAACTCTAATTTATAGCAAATGACACGTATCAATAAAAAAAATATTAAAAAAAAACTAAACAAATTTTAAATGTATTTAATTTGGACGATAATTTTTGTTTTTTAAAAAATTATATATTCTATTATAATAATTCACGCAATTGGTCTTGAATTCGAACTAGATGTCAACCTAACATAAACTTAAAGATTGGACAATAAATTTTTTTGGGATTGTTATTTTGAAATTTTAAAAAATAATAGTTAACAAGAAGAGTTTAAATAAAAATAATTAATATACCCATTAAATAATTATAGTAAAAAAAGAATATTAAACTCAAAAATATTTAATAGGAGTAGTTGAATATTTGACCTTAAAATATAAAATCGAATAAATTTGATTTATGTTCTACATGATATCAAAACTTTCCTTGCATTTAAATGAATTCCTTAGGGATTGTAAAAGTAGTGCTTTTTCTTATGGTTAAATATATTTTTTCTTACGTCATTTTTATTACAATCTTTTTAAAATTAAAATATTAAATATAGTTATTACAATCATTTTCCGTGCATGGGGATCTCATGTCATAAAAACAAGAGGAAAGAGATGCATAGTATACATTTTTTTTTTCTTTTTTTAGATTGTGTAGAAAAGAAAGAGAAAATAAACTGTATACTATTAAAATGATGAAAAAAAAACACCCTAAAGTAGACTATGACATAAGAAAGTAGGATTAAATTGAGAAAATAGAAAAAGTGGTTCATTTCTAAGATGGAGAGAAAAAAATGTTTATGTAACTCACCGCATATTTTTCATTTTCTCTCACAATTAATTAAACAATGTAAAAAAAAAATAATTATAATGCATATTTTCTTTCCTTTGTAAAACTTTTCTTTTCCCTTCTTCTAATTCCGAACAGTGTAAGAAAGAAATTGGCACCTTAAAAAATTGCAAGGTGAACTGACGTACAGACTCGCCTCGTTTGTTGGTCTTCTGCTCTTCACCCACCAGCCACTGTCACCTGGCGACATTCAACAATACCCTTCATTCACCTTGTTTTCGATATCAAGGTAACTCCACTTCACTTTTCGATTATTTTCTTTGCATAATGGCCACAACACGACACCGAATTCTTCATTTTTAGACTCATAACTAGTGACTGTAACCTGCTTGACAAAATGCCCCCAAAAAAGTTTTTGGGTATAACTATTTATTGCTGTCACTTGTTGCAGAAGATATCAACTTAAATGCTCCTTCTTACAATCAACTTATTGCTAACGACAATTTTCTTATAGTGGTGAGAGTGAGACAAACTTTATTTTTTGCCTAATAATAAGTGAGACAGTGGTACATTCAAATTGGTTTCTGGGATTTTGATTAACATATTTTTACGATTTAATATTAAGTTCTTATATAGTATAATATGTCAAGGTTCAAACTTCAATTTTGGGTTTCTGGTTTTGGCGATGAAACTGAAAATATGTACGCTCACTTGCTAATTACATGAAATAATGTTTTGCGAGTTGCTTGAAATAGTTAAACTCTGAAATTTTGACTTTTCAACTGATTTTTGTTATTCTTTAGCATCCTTAATAATTTTCTAGTGACATTATCTTTGGAATTTGGAGATTCTACAATTATTCCAACTGTTTGACAGTTTTGTTTTTTTTTACAATTGGGTTTATTGATTTCTACAGTTTTTTATATGAATCTACAAGTTTATGGTTGGTTTATTAACTTCATTAATGTACAGATTATTATTGACTTCAATCTGATGTTTAATTTCGCAAGTTGCTGATAATTCAAGATGCTTGCAATACGAAGGCTCAAAACAGGACCAGATCTCCCCTATGTTTTATGTTTCATGATAGCCAATTGCAGTTATGGCACAGCCCAAGTCCAAGTTTCAAATAACAGAAATCTCCAGTCTATTGTGAAGTTTGTTAGCCCTTGTTTAGCCAAGTCAAGTTCAAAGGCATTTCTACTAGGATTTAAGAATACATTTTTCCTTCAAGGACTATATATCTCAAGTATGGCCGAAACAATCCTGGTTCAGGCTCAAGACCCTGCCAAAGTTAGTATGGAAATACAAAATGCTATCAATGGCAACAAATTAGATTATTCATGGAAGTTACTTGAGCAGCATAAGCACATGGAGGGATTTCCCAGAAAATCTCTCTTCAATAAGATTATAACTAGCTATGTAGAAAGCCTTGATATGCAATGGCTACAAAGAGCTTATGAATTGGTACAACGTGCTAGTGAAGATGGTAAAAAGGACTTGTTAGAGAAGGAGCTGCTTATCTACCTTAGCATTGGCCTTGCAAAAGTCGGACTACCAGTTCTGGCATCAACCATTTTAAGAAAGATGATTGATATGGAGCAATTTCCTCCTGTTACTGCTTGGTCTGCAGTTTTGGCACACATGTCACAAACAGCTGATGGAAGTTTCCTTGCTGCTGAGTTAATTCTTGAAATAGGTTATTTATTCCAATACAACAGAGTGGATCCTCGTAAAAAGAGCAATGCGCCTCTGATTGCCATGAAACCAAATACCAATGCTTTTAATATTGCATTGGCAGGGTGTCTTGTATTTGAGAAATCTAGGAAAGCAGAGCAGCTTCTTGATATGATGCCTCGAATTGGTATCAAAGCTGATGCAAACTTGCTGATAACAATGGCACGTGTATATGAGAGAAATGGACGAAGAGAAGAGCTTATGAAGCTGCAAAGGCATATTGAGGAAGCTTCAAACCTAACTGATATACAGTTCCGACAGTTCTATAATTGTTTGCTTACATGCCATTTTAAATTTGGGGATCTTGATTCTGCATCCAACATGGTTTTAGAAATGCTTAAAAAAGCAAAGGAAGCTAGAAATTCTCTTGCATCTGCTAAATTCATGATAGACTCAGCTAAAATTGACCAGAACTATTCTCCTAGATCAGCTTCTGTGCATAGTTTGAGCAACAGTAAAGATTTGGAGAGTGTAAAAAATGACCAGCTAATAAGAAATACTGCCTTATCTTACGAGGAGTTCTCCAAAGATCGAAACTTCTTAAAACTTGAAATGGAGTCAAAATCTGTTCTTGGTTCTTTATTTGCTAAATTGCAGATGCAGGTTGATTTGATTACAACCGTACATGGTATACTACAACCAACTGAAACAATTTATGTGAAATTAGTCAAATATTTTTTAGAGGCTGGTAAGACCAAGGACTTGGCGGTGTTTCTTCTCAAGGCAGAAAGAGAAGACTCCCCATTTTCCAATGACAATTCAGCCTTGGTTCATGTTATTAATTCGTGCATTTCACTTGGATGGTTGGACCAAGCACATGATCTCCTTGATGAGATGCGTCTAGCTGGAGTTAGAACTGGTTCATCTGTATATGCTTCTCTTCTGAAAGCATATTGTGCGGCAAATAGGGCTGCAGATGTGACATCACTTCTGAGAGATGCTAGGAAGGCCGGTATCCAGCTTGGCTCTAGCTCTTATGAGGCAATGATCCAATCCAGGGTGCTCCAGGAAGACACACAGGGAGCACTCCAACTTTTTAAAGAGATGAAAGAAGCTAGGATTCCAAAAGTTAGTCATCAGTACTCTGGCATGCTGACTAAAAGTGTTACAGAGACAGATGAAGCTGCACTGGTGACAAAGCTGGTGCAGGAAATCAAGGAAGGACAGAAAGTGGATTGTGGAGTTCATGACTGGAATAATGTAATCCACTTTTTTTGTAAAAAGCGACTAATGCAAGATGCAGAAAAGGCTCTAAAGAAGATGAGAAGCTTAGGTCACTCACCTAATGCACAAACTTTCCATTCTATGGTCACTGGGTATGCTGCCGTTGGGGGGAAATATCTGGAGGTAACAGAATTGTGGGGTGAGATGAAAGCGCTTGCTTCTTCGTCCTCCATGAAGTTTGATCAGGAACTTCTTGATTCTGTGTTGTATACATTTGTGAGGGGTGGATTCTTCACTCGTGCCAATGAAGTTGTGGCAATGATGGAAAAGGGAAAAATGTTTATTGACAAGTACAAATACAGAATGCTGTTCTTGAAATATCACAAAACACTTTACAAAGGCAAGGCTCCGAAATTTCAGACGGAATCACAACTAAACAAAAGGGAAGCAGCCCTGGCTTTTAAAAGGTGGATAGGCTTGGTTTGAAAAAGTGTCAACCAAAGATTAGCTCTTTTGGGCAAATCTTCATATGACTTTAGGCAGTTGAATTTCTATCTTTTTTCTTATTTTTTCTCCTTTAGATTTATATTTTTAGGAGAAACACTAATGTACTACCAATATGAACAAAACAAGACTGTTTTATGGAAAATATTCAGGAAGTTTTAGATCTTCATTACTGTTATTTTTAGGTAACAAATAGAAGAGCCTGTGGCCTATAAAAACACAATATAAAGGGGGTAGATTGTTGTTGCGGATACACATTCATGGTTGTTGATCCAAGAGAAGCAATCGATACCAGTAACACAGTGGATAGCATGCCCAATTGAAGTAGTGGTACATTGATGGAGTATTGCCAATATACCCTTCCTTTTGCCCCACTCTCTGCACCCACACCGCCCTCCATCCCTTCCACGTTGTTTCCCCCATCCCTCCCCCACTCAGTTATACAATTCACTGTCCACTTCCAGCTCGATAGCCAGCTCATCCCCTCATGGCATCCTACTTGGCAGTGACATTGAGTCAACTGTCGGACAAAGCAATCATCACATGCTAGAAGGAAAACGAGGTAGCACTCAAGGAGCCAAAGGATGGGTTTGTGACCTACAACAGAGGGCAGCATGAACTATGAGGTATTACATCTTGCTACAAGTTAAAATGAACACATTTTAGAAAATAAAAAGTAAACAGGTTTTTAGGACTTACTTATTTTGTGAAAATATTTTCTTTTCAACTTGAAGCAAACAATTGTCTGCATTTTCAAAAACAATAAAAATACCAAAAGAATGTTTTCATTATATTTAGAAACACGGCATCTCTATATAATATTTTATCTTATCTTCATCACAACAGTTTATTTTGTGAAAATATTTTTTATTTCCAACTTGAAGTAAACAATTGTTTGCGTTTTCAAAAACAATGAAAATGTCAAAAAAATATTTTCATTATATTCATAAATGCATCATCCTTATATAATATTTCATGTTATCTCTATCACAATAGTTCACTTCAAAATTCTTCTCTTCGTATTAGCAAGTTAAAATGAATGCATATTTTAGAATATTAAAACTAAAACTGCTTCACAAAGAAAATAGGCCCTCAAGGTTCACAATATTTTTTGTTCTCTTCATATTCATTCCCCTCCAGACCACTATTCAAACTGATTGTCAATACATTAGCTGAGTTAAAGTAGATGATTTTGATATAATAACTTATTATGTCTCCTCCTCAATAATGTTTCTTTCATTTTTTGCTGCTGATTTCTTCGGCTGCACAATGTTATTAGAAAACTATACTTCCATACATGTTGTCATAAAAACTTCAAACCCAGAACTTTAATGCAACTATGTTCAGCTTTTTTTCTTTCTTTTATTCATTTCTAGATTATAAGTTAATGTGTAGTTCTTGGCTTTAGTTGATTAGAGTGGTTTACGTATGTGGATAAGAACCTGACAGAATACTTGTTAATCAAGTAAATTGATAATTTAGAAGTTATATTTCCTCTAGAGAATGGTATCTTGTGACCTTCAGCTTCGATACCAATTTATGCATTTTGTTTCGATGTTGAAAATGTGATTCAATTGTTAGCATCATCATTTTGACAATTTCAGGTTTGCTTGGACAAAGTTATAGCCGATAATGCTCCTTTAGATACATAATGTATTAAATACATAAAGAAAAATGGATATATATATATATATATATATATATATATATATATATATATATATATAGAATGGCCTCTCCATTGAACTGCCTTGTTTTTTTACATCATCTTTAGGTCCATATATTATTAAATATTCTTATTCTTATGATTTTCTTTGATTGCAATTAATACTTTGATTTATTTGTCATCTAGTTTTGCTTTTGCAAAGTCATTGTTCTACTATTTTTACCTCAATGTTTAAATTAAATAAACCCGTGATTTAGTGATATTCCTATTGACTGCCTTTTATCTTTATAATAAGCAAAACTGCCATACAATTTGTTGGTGCATGGAAAATTGCCATATAGTATACATTCTTTTATCTCACTTCATACTTTCCATTTTGAAATTGTATACTAGTTCTTGTCTGATAAGCTTTCTAAATATTGCAATATAGTCCCTAGTGTTAATTTTACTACGGATAAAAAAAATTGGGATTAGAGAACAATGTTCTATGCCAAAACAACAATTCCATTTACAAATACCAAAAATGGCTCATTTTATACAATAAAAAATATATCTACCCTTTAATTATTGTTGACGGCAGTTTTTTTAACTTAAATAAATACTCGATTCCTCATTTCAATACAACTGATAAAGTTACCAAAAAAATTATACACGATAACACCTTAAATCTCAGCCACTTGTTATTTTTAATAATATCTAGTCTACAGTTAGCACGCACCAATGAAGCCAAAACTCCAAAGCATGGAGGAAGCTTCTGTAAACCCTTTTCAACTTTGCCCTCAAATCAAGTTTAAGCTGGACGTTTCACTCTACAATCCATCACCATCACTTATCCTACTATCCATATCTACTACTAGTACAATGCCTATCCATATCTGCTTACATCTTGATGTGATAAATCGGGAATAAAAGCTAATAGTTTCTCTGTCCTCTAAATCATGGGAATAGAGTGCAATTTCTCCTTCTTCACTTTTATAAAAAATTCAATCCATTTTCGTTCTCCGTGGAAGTGTAAATGACCCCCAAAACTTCACCCCCTACATAGTCCTCATTTTGCTAAGGCAATTCCTTCAAAAAAAGATTGTTGTGATAAGTTATTAAATAAGCGTGATATTAATTAGCAGAATGCTGCCTAATGCTAAATGAATCATGACAAATTTCTTACTTCTAACATGTGTATTTTTTTTATTTAATTGTAATTTTAATCTTTCTATTTTCACTAAGTCAATAAATTAATCTTCCTATTTTAAAATTAATTATTTCCTAAATATTTTAAACTAAAAATTTAATACTTGACATATTTTAAATGTGACATACAAAATTATCTATATACATTAATTATTCATATGATATTAATTAAATTATCAAAAAATAAAAATTTTTGAAATTGAAAGTTAAATTTTTATAGAATTTTATTGCCATTTTATAAATTCAAGTCAAATTTTAAAATTGAATGACCGATTTCATGAATTGATGAAAACAGGAGAACAATGAGACTCCAACAAGCCTATTTTTGAAATTAGAAACATACTAAATTGCAGAGGTTGCTTTCGGATGTTTTAAGAGAAATACATAAAGGAGTAGCTACACATTTCATACGTTGTTGCTTCAAATCTATTTGACATACATAACTACAAGCATTAAGAACGACAAGAAAGTTCGACGAATTGTAATTTTGCTTAGTGAGTGTTTAGGCTCTCTTCATAAGGACAACCATTATAACCATAATTGCCAATCCCATGAAACTTCCTCCCATGAAATTTTTATAATCCATGGAATTGGCTCCACCAGCATCAGCTGACAATTTGCCTTTGTCAGCTGTTGGGAATATGTTCTGAAAGAAACTGGACATTCTGCTTACCCATTCAGTAACTGTAAGCTTCAAATTCTGCAGAGTACCCATAAAATCGAAACCATTTTCCAAGTGAGACTCGTGATTTTCCTCCTTTTCAGGAGTTTCTACTGTTTCAGAACCAGCAATTGCAGCACCATTTGTTGATTCTACCGCTTTAAAATCAACCATTGCAACACAATTTGCATGAAAATCCAGCACAAAAGATAAAGAAAACAAAATAAAGTAAAGATCAAGAAGGGCATGGAAAAACATAAACCAGTTAAATAATGATTACCTGCTAGCTGTGATTCGAAGAAACTAGTGACTGCAGGGTTTTGCATGACAGCATTCCATATATTAGGGTCACAAGCAATGGATTGCACAACAGTCTGGTTGAGACCAAAGACAAGTGAATAATCCCAAAGTCATCACTTAATAAAAATATTTTGATGTATTACACATAACTAACAAGATTGCTAATACTATTGATATCTAAAAATAAAATAATGTATACTACCTGAGCCTCAGCACTTGTGCTAAGCAATTGAAAAGCCTGAATGGCATGCTTAGGAACTGAAGGACTTGAAATAGCTTCAACCAGACAAGCTTTGGACACTGGCTCAAAAGTAGGAGGAGACACAACAGATACTTGACTACCAGGAGATGAGCCCTCACATTGAGAGTAACGAGGTGAAAGGTAAATTCTGAAATAAGATTGCAATATTATAATACAGATCAAAGAATAAAATCTAGCGTATAAGGTTATAACTTTATCACGAACAAAACAGAATACTCCAATTGAACATACACACATAAGTCAATTTCCAGCAATACCAATAACAATTTCCAAATTTACTGAGAAAATAATCATCTTTAGACATATAGTGTAATTAAACAACTCATTATATGAAATGAGATTTAATAAGAGTTTCAAATAGAAGTTAATTTACTTCAGCTTAAAAACCCTTTGACTATTATCAAGAACAAAAA